>WUAW01004769.1:3282-13302 GCA_017165845.1 Thaumetopoea pityocampa | reverse complement strand
GGACCGGATTCGAACCCACGACCCTTCGATCGTAAGCCGTGTCTAAAACCACTACACCACCAATGCACATACAAGTTTGACTCAGCCTCAGACAACAGAGAGATGACCCATTTCTTTTGAGTGTAACATTTGGCTATGACGTCAATGTGACGTAATTAAAAGCGTACGAAGGATTGCGCGTTCCCTATCGATTATTATGCAATAAAAATAATATATTAAATTGATCAGAGGGTACTGAATTAGCTTCAAGCGCACACGTAACAGAGACTGGATGATTTATGTTATGGTTACTGCGTTCACTATGTACAATTTGGATTTAACTGTTACTCGATTACGCAAGATATTTTGAAATGTTTATAAATCAATTATATTACAAATAATGAAAATATGATTACGTTTACGGAGTCGTGGTTTGCCACCCGACACGTCTCGTTTCCCGCGGGGGCGATAAGTGGGCTGCGCACAGCCTACCTTGCTCGTAGCAAGTGAAAAGAGGTGGTCTCTGCCTACCCGTATTCTTCGGTAGTATACTGGTCAGTATCCCCACCTGTCACGCGGGAGACCGGAGTTCGATTCCCCGCCGGAGAGCCAGGGAAAAAGGCGTAAGTGTATGTATGTATGTATGATTACGTTTTCACAGATTAAATGCAATATACATTACACTGTACGCGTGTTTTGAAATATACATTATACTGTTTTCCCGTCAAGCGCCCACGCGCGCGTTCACGCACGCGCATCTCCAGAATTAGGGCTATATTTTTATATAACCTTCCTTAATATCAGCCTGTTTCAATTGGTGATTTCTGAGATACTGCTGATTATTTTGTGTAGTTATTTCCATTTCTTGTAAACTTGACAAATAACAGATAGGACGCATTGCCAGTCGATACATATGTTCAATCCTGTTAGTGATTTACGCTTACAATATATTTATGTATACAGTGGTCCCTCGTCGCTAGCACATAATTGGTTCCTGAAAGTGTGTGCGAATGTTGAATGTTCGAAAGTAAGAGGGATGTAAAAAATATGCATCAAAAATTGTGTTTAAAGTATTTATTTATAAATATGTATACGTAATGAAGTTAAGAGGTGAATTGTGCTTTCGGGTACTTTTTTTTATTTTCTTGAGATATACGTTCTTCATTGGATCACATTCTTCCATGATAGTCAAAAATTTCAAGATGATTAAAAGTTGAATTTCTACAAACGTGCGAATTGTGCGAAAGTAGAATGTGCGAAAGTCGAGGGTCGAGGGAGAAAGTCGCCTGTATACTGAATTTTTGTAAAACTCTTTGGTTACCACATGAATAAATTATAAATCTTGTACTACGTGTAAATGTGTTATTATGAACCAATGAGAAAGTAACTAACTAATAAAAAGCAACAATATTTATGAGACGCACTTTCAAATGTTTACTGACTAAATTGCGTGTCATCATCAGGATTTAAATTGGCATCGCTTCATTAAGATACAAAGAACTGTCTCGAATTTTCGGTCATTTACGAAAGTGCATTTCGTTCAAATTGAGTCGTTATTATCCAAGACATAATAACCAGACGTAAATCGATGACTGCGCTGAACTGCGCGGTAAGATTTGTTGAGAGAAAATTTAATCGTAACCTACAGACATGTGTAGATGAAGCTTTGTTTGGGTTATTCAGTTTGGCAAAATATGCATTTGGCGACTATTCAAACTGTAGTATTCATAAACACTATAGCGAAACAAACAACGTGTTTTGTCCAGACCAATAGCTATGCAAACACAAACATGAGTAATTGACTTGAACTTTTTTAAAGATCTTTCTCGAGAAAGCTTTTGAAATTGTTCGTTGAAATCAGAATAGCTGTCTTGGAAAACACGAATAATTGAGTTTGTGCGTTTGACTTTGAACAGACATTTTGATTTTTACACAAACATGTAAGTAGTAACTACTCACTGCTTTCTTATTAAATGTAATATATGTAGACATACGTTTCCCTGTATCTCTCTTTCTTTTTCAGAGCTCACCCAGCGAAATTGGCTTTGAAATTTTATAGAATGATATAACTTCACAGTCAGGAAGTTGTAACCGCACGTTACTCATTTAAAATGCAGTTCGTGATCTTCTTCAGTGTGAAAAGGCAGATCATCTGAATAAATTCAGAATTTATTATATTTGTGTATTCATGAATTAATTTTTTTGTATTAGTATATTTTATATCCTATAATTATAGTTTTGTATGTAATATCTAATTCTTAGAATAAAATATGAAAATAATATATTATTATATGATATATTTAAATATAATATAATGTCTATCTCTTATGTTTTATAAATAATGAGACATGTCAGAGTCACTATTTTGTTTAACTTAATAATACACCAATGAGCTTTACTTGATTTTATGTCTCATACTCCTTTATTTTACATCAAATACTTCACCAACCTTATGTTATGTGAGGATAAACTAAAAGTTGATTAGCATAAAGTTGATTGGCATTAAGCCCGCTCATACTATGTATAGTTCATTGTTCATTCATTATCATAGTTACTTTTATTGCTATCGCAAATAGCAAATTTATGAAAGTGCAAATTTCTGCTAGTATTTAGTCTTTTATGTACAAGAACTGATTTACCGAAAATGCCATTTTATTACACTTCGTTTAATAAATAGATATAGTAATCGGCAAATAACTTGAATATCTTGAACGCGCAGTAGCTGTTTTATAAATAATAACGCGGTATGCCAGAACCGCCATTTTTGTTCAACTTAATTGCCTTGTTTATAAAAAAGCCACTGTGCTTGTAAGATATTGTTCAAGTTCCTTGCCGGGAACTACACCTATAAATCTAGTGTAGTAACTTATTTGTGTTCATTTATCTTAAACGTGCCTATTCTTATCTTTACTATGGTTTTATTACTGGTAGTAAATCTGTCTGTAAGTGTTTTAGAACCGTTCTATTAACACTTCATATTCACTTTACTACGAGCACAGTTTAACTATAAGTATATATTCCTACGCAGTTATTTCGTAAAATATTGTTTTCGAATGGGTTGTGATGACGTTATATTTTTTGTATAATCTCGCAACAAAATCAGTGTATCTTTTTCCATAGTAGCCTTGGAGACCGGCTAAAGGATGCACCACGCTAAGGGACTGTCTTACAAGAGACAGTATTATCTTGCTATTATCTTCTAAGAGTAAATTATAATAAATAGCATTTTTGATGGGAGGACTATTTTAATTGTGAAGGTGGTCCGACTAATGATATCATGTAAATTATTGAAATCTGAATATTAATAATAATTAAGTCGTCTTTACCGAAAATATGACATACGTAATTTTTCAGATAGAGATAAATATTGTTTCGTGGCCATTGACACAAGATATAGCCATCTTTTTCCAGAATGATCCATCCCTCTATATTGTGTAATAATTCGTAAACAACATCTAAAAATAA
This sequence comes from Thaumetopoea pityocampa, assembly GCA_017165845.1. Taxonomy (NCBI): domain Eukaryota; kingdom Metazoa; phylum Arthropoda; class Insecta; order Lepidoptera; family Notodontidae; genus Thaumetopoea; species Thaumetopoea pityocampa. The sequence goes on along the minus strand of WUAW01004769.1, from coordinate 9,858 downwards.
ACCAAGAAAGTGTGTGCCAGGAATATGAGCCTTAATATTTGTGACCTAAGGTCGAAATTACCATGACGTTATCGTGTATCATGGACACGACATGTACCTAGTCGAATTGTTTAGAATTCCCTAGAAATTACTCGAGTACACGCGCTGATATAAAATGGCTCTCCGTCCCGCAGGCAGGGATTAGTTAATTAGTAACTGCGATACGGTGTATAATTCGAAGCGAATATAAGAGGATTTCAACTACTATTGCGACGTGTACGGCTACTGAATAATTTCGTGTCATCTAGACTGCGATTTATCGACGTGTTTGGAGTGTATTAATTGAATAAAATATCTTCGTCACGCAAACATTTTCGAATCGTCAAATTATAATAATATAATAGTGTAGACACATTTTTCCACACAGACTGATCTAGCCCCAAATTAGCATTCTCTGTGTCTTGAGTATTAGAAAACAACGATATACTTATATAGATAAATACAAATACATGTATAGACCCATGACTCGGGTACAAATATTCGTACTCATCACATACAGTTTGTCCCTATCAGAATGTTCGAACCCGGACCCGATTGGCAGAGGAAGCAGGATCAGTAATTATAATTATGTCGTCAGGTCGTCAATAATTACGAGTTTGTCCATCACTCTGCCAGTTATGAAGAGAATGAATTTGTATGTGTTTTAGCGGGATTTATTGCCTTAAATAAGTTATGAACCACAACTATTTATTTATTTATACTTCATACAGTAATGGCATATAGGCGAACTTAATATCTAAGGTATTTTCTAGCAGTCGAGTTTTAGATGATGCTGACATAAGGTAGGTGAAGTATCTGATGTAAACTAAAGGAGTATGAAACACATACTATTGCTATTATCTAAAGCTTGTATTAGCCCGCATGGATTTCGGTTTTTCGTTAGATGAGAAGTCCCGGAACAATCATAGATTTATATAAAACCACGTTTACTTGAGCTCTCGTCCGTTAACGGCGGCTATTAAAATAGGGATCAAGATGTATCTTCAATTCTATTGCACCGATTTTGATGAAAAATGCCGCATTATTTAAGTTGGAATAGTATCTTTAAGACTGTAATAGTTTGATCAAAATCTACTCGCTGGTTTTTGCGTGAAGCTCGAACAAACAAACAAACATCGACGGGTTTGCTTTTAGCCCTTAATTAGTGGATCTGAGTAGATTTCTTTTTAATATCTTTGATTTAAAAAATGACATTTAACAATTTTATATTAGTATAGATATATAATATATATTTTCAATGAACTATCGCTTATATTTATACTAGTGAAGGGTAAACGCACTAGTTATAACCGCAAAATTCCTTGAACATAATTACAGGCGGTCACGTGCATGGTGGGGTCAAGAATCGGCGGGTCCCCGACTCCTGCCCTTGAATTTTTTTTATAAATGCAACGGTTGGTCCGCCATGTTTGCGGTGTTGCCAATCGTAAATATGTAAATTGCTTTCAAATAAAACTTAAGTTTTCGCATAAAATTAAAGGAAACTTTGTATTATAAGCAGTATATCAATTTATATTTCAATAAAATGTAAATATACTACATCCGTCTGTACAATTTATCCATCGTTCGAATGTTTATGACGTAGGAGACCGAGCAATAAATTTTAAGTGATATGAGGTGGAACTCAAGGTGAGACAGGTGAAGTCTAATACGAGTATATTAGATTGGTATGGTATACACTTCTCAGATCTACGCTTTGGAAGCGTCTTAAAACCTTAGTCAAGAATTGTAATTATTTTATGGGGCCTGCCTAATATTTGAGACAATGAACAGATTTTTGATCCATAGGCCCTAGTTAGCTTCATAAAAAATTACTAGTATTATTGAGCTGAATCACAATATACAAATATATTTTTACATTTATAGCCATAGCCGACTGATACTTCTACAACCAAAAATTAAAAAGTACAGGGTAAGAAAAAAAATTGAAATATATATAACTTTAATCAGTTCAAGTAATCGTTTTTTTTTTTTGTTGAAATTAGTAAAATCTAAAAAGTAGAAAAATAATCAGTGTGAACAGACAATAATCTTGAAAGCATGCAATGAAACTGAAAACTTTTTATTTTACTATTACACGCTAGTGTTATCTCAATATACAAAGAATTGACAATGATCATTCTTTCTCTGTTTTTTTACCATAAAGTACTTGACTACAATCCCATACAACAATATTACAATCATATACTGGTATTTGACTACAATCCCACCTGATGATAAGTGGCGATGTAACCTAGAGTGATAAAACGTACTAACTTAATAAAAATCTACTCACTCTTGTATTAAAGAAACCTACATTATTGGACGGAAATACTAACGCAGGAAGACTATTCCAGTCTTTGGCTGCACGTATTATGAAAGTAGAAGCAATTTGCTTCATATGAATGGCAGGGATATCTACGAGGTAGGGGTGAGTCTGCCGTGCTCCTAGTAGTCCGCTGGTGAAAGTGGCATGGAGGAATTAAATTGTATAATTCCTGCGCACACTCTCAAAAAGTATCCTGTAGAACACTGAGGAGCTGGTTACCCTGCGCTTGTGATCAAAGCTTTATAGATTGTCCTCAAACAGGGAAATGTCACCAATAAGCCTCATTGCATCCCTCTCCACAGAGTCCAAGGCTGCTAGGCGCCATTTCCCAGCTCCAGCCTATAAGTGGCAGTGGTTCCATACGTGACAGGATTTGGACTTTATACAGCATAGGCAGCTGACCCTATGCCGTCGGGCTACCGTCGAACTTTAGCCAGTACTTCCAGCTTTTTGACAACTAATTTGGCCCTGGGCTCCATGAACCGCCCAAAGTTGAGATCAGGTGAATTCTAGATTCTTAGCAACTGAAAGCGGCTGCTATATTCTACCCTGTATTATATATACCCTATATTATATATATCTTCTATACATATCCTGAAAAATGGGAGCCAAGGAGCCAATATATAACATTTATTTTATTTAGTGAAGAATAAATAATTTTTCCATGGCGATAAATAAGTTTTTAAATTTAATTGCACTTTTGACGTCGAAACTTTTGTGTAGGTTGTTACGACATACTGCGCTGAGTTTATATTACAGGAACAGTAATAGCTGCACGAAATAGATAGCCAGATTATAGTCACTAAATAGATCGAGATTATTATTCTGAGAAGTGACTCGTACCTNTGCACGAAATAGATAGCCAGATTATAGTCACTAAATAGATCGAGATTATTATTCTGAGAAGTGACTCGTACTCGTAAGTGTATTGAGACGGTAGATAAGGTGATGATGATGTAGGTAAGGTTGGAGAATTATCATTGCATATAGTCATGCCTTTGCCCTAACTTTCCGACGGGAGATCGAACACTGGTCTCCCGTGTAACAGGCAAGTATACTAATCACTTTACTACCGAATAATTGAGGTAGACAAAGACCACTTCTTCCCACTTGCTACGAGCAAAATGGCTTTCCATAGCCCACTTTTCTCCCCTGCGGAAACCAAGACGTGTCGTGTTTTAAAAGTTAGGTTCGAAAGTGTTAAAATTCCTCATTGCGTTCCCACGGCTTAGTGAAGAGGACCTACTGAGTAAGTAATATGGAATTTGGGAAAAGGACTATAGGATATAGAATACCACTATCTCTGAAGGAGTAACAAGAGACAGTTGTAGCTCGCGGTTCGTGGTCGCTTTATACTCTTAAAAAAGAAAACGACTTTAACTTCTTTCGTCAAAACAATTCTCCTGTTAAAATGGCAAACATGATTCGAATCAGTTTTGCGAATTTAAGAAGAACTATTTTCATTTGTACGCACGTTCTAGGTGCGGTTCACGGATATAACGACATACTATGTAATTATATGTGCTATTTTGAAGCAGTAAGTAATACTTAGTCAGGAGGATAAATTAATCACGTCCAGTTCACTCCTTATTGAAGGTTCGAGTCAAGATTTGATAAGATGTCTGAAGATCGATAGTAAAATAATAAGTTATTTTTACTGCATGAATCCGTCAAGTATTCGTAAAGTAATATGTACGTCTGTCTTATTCTATAGGTCTCGAACGGCGTTAAAAAATATTTATTCTATAAGTGATTTTAAAATGATAATAAATCTCATTTATATTTCCTTTCTGTAAATGAGAAACATGACATTTGAAAGTATTATAATGCGTTTATCTATAATATATAAAAACCGAAAGGAAATATTACTTTGATATCCGTAAATAAAATTAACCTAAAATATATCAAATATATCAAGTGATGTATATGGTCGTATACTGTCCCAACATAGCCACAGATCATGAATTTAATTTCTATATATTTTATCTACACCTGTGTCTCTATTGTATGTTAAATATGCTCTAAACATTTATTATTATACGTTCAAATTATATAATACCTTATTTGTATCTGAGAATAATAATCAGAATGTAATCAAAACCGTATCATTATGTACATTTTTTTTAATTGGCGCCCAATTATCTATGAAATTACGCGCGCATGCGCGGCGCAAGAAATTTCCCCGGCATTGTTTCTATCTATATTTTCGCCATTAATGAAACGTTGTGAAATCACGTATTAAATGTGTTTAGCAAAAAAATCATGTGATATAGATATAGTGATAGGTTGGGTTACAAACTTTTTGATAAGTGTTATTATTAATTTTTATTTTTGAATTTATACCTACTTACTGTTAAATTATATAAAAATTCCGTCTTCTATTAGATACTACCAATAACACAGTACAATACAAAATAACGATATTCAATCAGTTCCTGTACTCCGTCTATGACGATAGATATTTTAAAAGATGATAAATAATAATAATACTGTATACAGCTGAGATAAGATTTAGTTGCAAACTTGTGCTACAGATTTTTTACAAGCAGCTTTGTATAAAACTCTGTCTTCAGGATAGTTGGTGTTCTACCACCTGGTTTATTTCATTACCACGTCTCCATGTCAGGAACGCACCCGTCTTTTAAAGTACCAAGCACCCGTTTTCTCGTAGTAGTGATTATTAAATGGGCCCTGTTTAAAACTCTGACCACATCTATTTTCATGGTTGTCTCAGTCGAGTCTCTATGCCAATGGTTTCCAAGTGCTCAATATTAGTCAGAAACTCACAATTTAGGTACTCCCAATAGCCGGGTATATGTAGCTCATTACCAGATTAAATGGATCTTTTATGGAAGAAGGTGTTCACGATGGTCAAAATCAAATCAAATCAAAAAGCATTTATTCCTTCCTTGCTTTTCGTCGTCGTGTTCACTATTTTAATGTTATTTCGGATGAAGCTGAATTTTTCATTTCATGTAGACTGGAAAGACCCAAAATGAATATATTTTCTTTGGATGTAACCAAACTCGTTCATTAAGGATAATGACTAAAAGACAATGGACTTTTATCTTTTAATGCATCACAATAAGACATAAAAAAGCTTTTAACAAAAAGTGAATGTATAAATGTTGTATCTCCGTCTGTTTCGACGAATTTACTGATACAAGTTGAACAACCGTTTGGTATCCTCGATCGCATAATGAATCAGTTTTCTTCCAATACCGGTTATCCCTTTTATTTAGTTTGCTTTATAACTTGTGTATAAAATATATTATCATTATATTCTATCTGATAATAAAAAATATTGGTAATATATTTCACTAAGCCGGAACGCAGTGAGGAACTTTAACACTTTTGAACCTTATAAAATGGCGGCGTCGTGGTTCTCCATCCTACACGTCTCGTTACCCGCGAGGACGAAATGTGGGTTGCGGATAGCCATTTTGCTACGTTAAAGGATCGTAGCAAGTAGAAAGAAGTGATCTCTGCCTACCCCAATGGGAAAGAGGCATAAGTGTAAATATGTAGGTGGTATGTATTATGGTCTCTGTCTACCTTTATGGGATACCGGCGTGAGTGTATGTATGTATGTATATTTGATAATTTTTTACTAAACACCAATTGTAGACACCAGTGTACTTAACTGAGATGGAAAACTTTGTGAGGAAACCAACCTGCCTGTATGGATGTCAAAGTCTACCAACACTCACTAGGTCAGCGTGATAGACTACGTTCTAATCTCTCTTCTAATCAGGGGAAATCCGTGCCCGTATAGTGGTAATGAATATGGACTAGTAATGAATGTTTCACTACATACACTAATGCACAAACATTAACAGTATTATCGGCAAACTTGAAACATGATCAGTTCCGAAACCTTTTCGCTTGCAAGCAGGAATCATAGTGAGGCGAAATCTTATAGCTGCTGCTCACTGCAGACAAATGCAGCTTTTTGGTGATCACGTTTAACCTTTTAGGCAAGTAGCGCCACTCTAGTGGCTCACTCTAGTACCACACTCGCTCTCAATTTCAATTAAATGATTGTTTACTGCCTTACTTCACAAAGTGGTCCAGGTGGACCCCTAGGAGTCCACGGGAGACTCAATGGGGGTCTACGTTGGCATACGCAAATTTCCATAGTTACATCTAATCTTCACATTTTTTGTCGAGTTTTGGGAAATGTAGCTGCAGGGGGTTCAACGGAATCAGCTAAATTTTGAAAGTGGTCT
>WUAW01004766.1:14719-32504 GCA_017165845.1 Thaumetopoea pityocampa | reverse complement strand
ACCTAATTGTAAAAAATGCCATGCTTGCACAGGAACAGATTATGTTACAGTATGTCAAAAGAGAGTTGAAGAGGGCGTTACTATTGTTAGGAGTAATGTCCTAATTTAGGTAAATACCACTAGTCTGAATGATAAAATGGAGTTTTGGTGGCAACCCGACTGACGTATTTGTTTTAGTGTCTTATATCGGTTTATTGCGATGTTTGATACATAAATTTGGTTGTTTTGTTTATCAATAGTCAATAATAGTGAAAGATATTGATACATTGGAATAAAAGTGTTACCATCGATGAAAAGAAACCGCATTTTTCAAGGCAATAGGGCTACGGGAATTTTGTCTAGTCAAAGTGGTATTCGTTGGATTAACTTCAAAATTCTCAAAAAGCAATAAAGCGTGATAGTACACGATATTTTATTGTTAACTTGAAAAAATATTGTGATTTCAAAAATATATACACTCGACACTGGCAGAAAAGGCGCGAGTTCGCAGCCGATTGCCACTATGAAAAATAGAAGAAGCAGAAGAACAATGATAATATACAATAAGAAAATTAATTGTTCACTGAATTCATTCATTGACAGCTTAGGTACTATTTTAACCAGTGTTGTCAGGCAAAGATGAATTTTGTTCCGACTTTCACTTGCAACTTTTTTTGACAGACTGTATGTACATAATACGGCTTTATTGAAAATCGAGAGTTGCATTAATAGTGTTTGGTCTAGAAAGCCTCGTGTAGTATCTTCTACACATAAGGCCCGTTTTATTATTATTGGGTTTTAACAGTTTCGGACAGTTTTAAGGCCCTGACGAGTTTATTTTTCGAAATAATATTCCAAATTAAATACAGGGAAACGTACAGAAAATGTCTAAAGAGCTGTAACTATGCGATACTAAAGGCACACTATTAAAATCTCACTATTTTTTTAGCATAAAGAACATTGTTTAATTTTAAAATGTGTTTAACCTACATATGCTAGATCAAGCACAGATTTAAATTTAAACAGAAGTCTAATTTTTATACCTGGCAATGAGATTATGGTCGGTTCATGGGAATTAACGGTTTTTCGTTATAACTACAGGTGCAATTAGATTATTAGGCACTTCCCATAGTAAATTTACGATGTTATTATTCCATTTTACATCAAACAATTCTCACAAACACAAAATGCTTATTTATGTTATATTTCATAATAGGCACAGAAAATTTTGTGGATCATGATACTAAAGTAATAGTTATATTATTAATATTTTCTCATTTTACAGAGTTCATGTGATTTTTGTTTTCTTAAAACAGCTTTTTGTGTTAAAGAGAATTGCAATAAACATATCGGTTCACGCAGTTCTGCTGAACGAGAAAATATTAAATATGAATTTTGAAATTAAAATTTGAGTAGACGTCAATTTAGTATGTAGAAAAATATTGCACACGCAGCAAAGACAAACTAATTATTTTATAATCAGTGACTCAATTAAGTTCCCTGCTCACTGATACGTAGGTTACATTATAATTTGTATGTTCATTAAATTATGAGTCAGTGATCAATCTTATTCTTATGGACAGTCATCAGCGGCGGATTTATACATTGTCAAGGTATAGGCTATTAAATTTTTGCCGCCCTTGTCTCTACAACTGTCAGTACTTCTCTGTATAAGATATCAGAAAATCATCTTACATAAAAAAAAGTTTTATTTCTTTCTATAAGACAGCTAGAAAAACGTTCTATCCGACAGCTATAATCTGTCACTCTAGGCTCAAGCCTACTCATTCTGCTGGTAAATCCGCCACTGATGGTCATATGGTATTTTCGTACGATGGTCAGTGAACAGCGGCATCTCATTCTCATGATACAGCAACAAATTAATTCTCATATTTACACGTTATAACATAGAGTAATAAATATGTGATGGATAGTTTGAGATTAACGTGTCATAACGAGGTATACCTTAATATTATAGTTTTGAATAAAAATTGTGGATTATTTTCATTAAATCCAATAATCTGTAATTATAGTTGCTTATAACTTATTCATTTACTTTTATTAAAGTCTTCAATTTCTAACACTAAGGCTCCAAGTTTCAAAACAAAATAAATTAAGCGGTCTATATTATCTATGGTACGATACGACCTATTATAATTTTTAATATATTAAAAATCAATATTGTACGCTTAAATATAAGACTTCTAGGCGTTTATGATTACAATTTAACGTTACGAGTATAAAAAGGTGGTTCAGTAATTTAAACGTAGAAATGGATATTGTACATTTCATCAATATTATTATATTTTAAGTTATACAAAAAACAATGTTAACAATTTTACCTTCAAAATTTTTTCGCTCTTAAATTCTAATGCTTAATATTTTAACATGACGAAAATTAATTAAATTATAGAAATCGCTATATACACATTTTAGCTTCACTTACGTATGAATTTGTTATATAAATAGGTCCTTTTCCAGACTGCAAAAATGATAACGTTAGCACAAAAGTGAGTCTAGGCTTCACCAAGTTCAACAAATTCATTCTTTTTTTACATTTACTCGGACAAATTTTAATTTAGCGACGTTAATAAACTTCTTTTGGATGAATAAATCGCTAAATCAACAAATTGCAATCATATTCTCATGATACACGTAAAACTCCTTTATTTGTCAACACTGAATAAACTTACAACTGCTTATCAGAATTATTGAGGGAAACCCACAACACAAGTTATCATTTTCACGGTCCGCAAAGTTCTCCAGATTCACCGTTTAAGGCGCTTCCCCGAACAAACAACTTTGAGCATTCATTTCCTCCTGTGCCTGATTGACTCCCTTACGAGTTACGGGGGTAAATGTATTCTTTATGTACTGCATTTTTTATAAAATAAATGTTTGGACTTCTAGAAAAGTTAAAACCTTTAAGTGTAATAAATCTTTAAGTGTTTGTTATAATTTTTGTATTTCGTTCATAACGAAATTTTATAAAATATTTGCATCATTAAACATTATTTGAATCGACTAATATGAAGACAATATATAGAAGAAATGATAAGAATAAAATATACAGGAGACTTTGTCTGAACTAATTAATTTTTTTTTAAAGACAACTCCCGCATTAGGATTAATTCTTGTGTCGCGGGGACTTTACAAACATTCAGATAACGGAAACACAGAACACCCAGACTCAGGACAACAATTTGTGATTTACACAAAGTTGTTGTCCCGTGTGGGGATCGAACCCACAACACTCGAGAGCGTAGTGGGCGCTTAAACCACTGCGCCATCCGTGCAGTCAATAAAATGCTGGTGTATCTTATTTTATCATAGAACTACCAATAGTTCTACGCTTTTTATTACTTCTTGTGAGTTTTGACGTCAGTCCGATGATTACCATATGAGTTTCTGCAGACTTATTGTCTTGAAAAAATACGGTCAGTTTGCTATATTCACACAGTTTTATTCCAATGTTTCAATACTGTTTACGATTATTGACGATTAATATACAAAACAACACCAAATTTATATATTAAACATTACAGTAAACTAATACAAAATGTTAAAACTTCAAGTGACGCTTCACTTGAGTTGCCGTCAAAATTCAGAAAAAAATGTAATGTCTATATTTTTTTTTTAAATATAAAGAGAATAGGCACTGTAATAATACGGCGAGCGTAGTGTTTGCTCCGGGAGGCGCCTTAATAAACATCTTTATATTAGGGCCGTCATCGATGAGAGATTTTAAATGTATAAATCAATTTATATTTTTATAAATCATCCATATTATGCATGTTGCAGCTGGTGATTTTGAAATAAAGTATTTCTATCAAACGTGTGACAAATAACAGGATTCGGGATGAACACGGAAAAAATATGTCTTCCATTGTACTGTTCTTTCATGTCTGATTGAGACACGTGCCCTGTAATAGGATAGTAAATGTGTTTATAATGATTATGATGACGATTGATTGTTTATTGTATTATATTGTTGTGTTGTTTGATGTATTATATTGTTGTTTTGTTTCATAAGTATTGTCGCCAAGCAATATTTTTAAATATTTTATCTGGCTTACATAATCCGGAAGAATGTAAGAATTCTAAAGATATATCATACACATTTGATGGTGATTTAAAAACTCACAATCACACCATCATACATGACATCTCGAAACATAACACCGGTTCTTTTGGACAGTCGTAAACAATGAATAGATGCCGGTACATTTAAGACCAAGTTTGTTTTAAATTGTGTTGAAGCTTGTTAGGGCATTTCAGCATGTAGAGTTATTTTTATATCTCTTATCTACAACGGCCTTAACGATTGAAAAAAATGTGTGCGTTTACTTTGGTTACAAATAATGTATCTGTATAAATTGGCAGTAATATCGGATAAACAATTCAAAATAAGTCATCTAATATGATGTAATTAGCAATCGCTATTATAAATAAATAATTTATATTAAAAACATGGCATCTTTGGTATTATAATTATTAATGTTCCTAAATAGAAATAAATGTGAGTATTATACAGAAGGCAGTATTGAGAATGCCTTTTCATTATTATATATAAAAATGTTTACTACCACATAACTCTGATTGAGGATTGATCCAATTCAATGATCAAATAACATGATCAAACATGTTTTTTGATAAGTGTTGTTAACAGCATAGCATGATTATCAAACCGTTTCCAATTTCAGTATCAAGCAAATTTGAATTACTCTGTTTTTTTTTCTAATTAAAATATCGATGTTTCCAAGTGGAATTACCAATGTAAAATCTACAACTGTATGTTTACGTTGGTAACTTCACTTGCTTAGTTAAAAGAACCAAATAAAATAATAGTAACTGTAATGATATTTCAATAAATATTAATTAATAATTGTATAAATTTTGATTAGAATTGTGGTTTTATATAACCTAGGATTAGTTGAATTGATATTGGCTTTCAAAGTAAGCCTGGTATTCCTATGCTTTATTATAATTTTATTTTAGGCCCGAGAGTAGATACTGTTAAGGCGAATATTTCGAAGTAAAATTGGAACTGAATTGAAGAAACATTGATTGAAAGGGTAATTAATGAAACTGAAGAAAAATTATGGGATGTACAAGCGGTATTTAAGAGAGGAATGGACTGCACGGATCAGGTCTTCAGGATCTTCTCTTTAAGGTGCCTGTCAGAAAAACACTTGGCCAAATCTAAAAAAGTGTTTTGCTCCTTCCTAGGAAGGTTATCTACGGGCTATATCACAGGTCCTCAAACTTTTTTTGTCTTGTAGACCACTTGAAATGTTTTTCATCTTGGGTAGACCCCCAAAGCGTATGAAATTTTTTAAAATTTATTAACTTCAAATGTGTTTTTGACAGTTGGTGTGGACCCCTTGCACGTCATCGTCGACCCTTGGGAGTCAATATAGACCACTTTGGGTATCAATGGCCTATACCTTGAGAACACTTCCCGTTTTGTACACATATATTATCTGTAAGTACCTGCAGCACAGCGCCACTAATAGTCTCCTAGCTAGAAGTTACACAATCGTTAACTGGTAACATTTTTGTCCTTAAAGAGCTGTCTACCCTTACAGCATCTTCTCTCAGGACCATGTTAAAGCGGCTGAAATACAATTATTGCTTTATAATATGCACCTAATCAGAGTTCTGAGGTGGTATCTGTCTCGTTTTAACACATCTGGTCTACTGTAATCGCTACTCTAATCGCGTTCTAGTGATTCAAATATCAGTACAAATGAAAAATCGAATCATTGCAATGTACAAATTACGATCCTGCCACACACGCTTAGGCACTAAGTCATTACAATTAGAATTGACATTTTCTTTACACACATTCAATTGTCAACAATCACCGAAGATGAGTTTTTATACTATCCATAGTAGGGTTAGAAATTAAAAGCTGGGTAGTTTATAAAACTATTTCAGTGGAGCGATCTTCTTTTCTTCAAAAACTAAATGCCTTTGTGGCAGCGATGCGCGACTATGAATGATATCAATTAATTCATTCGAATCAACAAATCATTCGAATAATTCGTGTGCATATAAAATTATTCGTTTTGAACGCGACTGACTCGGCGAACGGTAAACGTTTTACCTGTTTCTATAACTGTCTATCTATTACAATTAGTAATGTTTATTCGAATAATGAAAATATTATTCTACTAATTTTGTATTCGAATTGGAATAGTAGTTACTAATAATTCGACTATTGAAATCATTCATATTCACACATCGCTATTTTGTGGCGACTACTAAATGCAACAGGAACGATTTTTTTTTATAACACTTTGGCCCACATTTGTAAAAAAAAATAAATCGAAATGACAGTAGATAAAAAGAAGTCATTGAGATGATCACGCAACTATCCGGGCTGTAGTTGAATTTTTACAATGCGTAAACTTATTTACTGTCTTATCACACAAAGTTTGCCCCTACCGGGATTCGAACTTAGAACTTATTGGCACAGAAAGTTGGGTCAATACCACTGTGCTAATCAGTCGTCAGCAATTAAAGTTTACCGACTTCAATGCAAATGACGTTTTTGTATCCAGCTGCTTAATATTTTCGAAAGTTTTATGTCCAAATGACGGCTTCCGTTTTCATAACTATATCAAATCGGAAATAATATATAACATCGTGCTTTATTCGCAGCTTATTTTTCATATTGATAGTGGAAATAGAAATCAACTGATATTTGGTCGATACTGAAATATATTCAGATTTCAATTATATATTCGGAATCTTTTGCTAATTGGACTAGCGTAGTTACGTCTGACGTTTAATTCGATTGATGTCGATTAGATATTTCAGAGTTACCAGGCTACTTTTTCATTTAAAAATGTGCGAGGATGGCAATTTTAATACAGTTTTACTTGCGGTCAGATAGATGACGTTGTTACAATTTTGTTTGATTTTAATTTCAGTTTGTAAGTTATACCTGCCACTTAATTTAGTGATTTTTTAAATATACACAAATACTTGTTTTTAACAGACTTTTATTTTAGTCCTATTTTTGAGATCTGTACAAAATGAACCTTGAATAATGTTAATTAGTATTTTTTTTTATTTTTTCCATTGCCGATATAGTTCGATGTCTGCCGCGCATATAGTCGCGCGATCACCCCTAGTGTCACAGAATGTTTGTACACAATGATTACAGAATGTAACATTACTATGACGCACCAACGATCCGTATTGGCGATGTGGCATCAGAACGCCCGCTTATACTATCTATCTATGTATACATAATCGCTAAATCTATAACATTATTGAATAATTTATCAAAACCATCTCCTATTAATCTAAATACACCCATAAGAAGCACTTTTTAATGAATGAATAATTATCAGAACTTTACATATCCTTTTTATACATGGTAAATATAATTTATATCATATTTTGTGTCTCATAATGTCATTGGTTTCAACTATAATATTTTTTTATCGTTTACAACTAACTTGTCTCGGCAAAATTAAAAACACAATATGTTTTATAAAGAGGATGCCCATGTTTGGCTTAGCAACGTACAATGTACAAGAATTTGGATTTTCTTAGAAAAACATCGCACTTTTTTTTTAGTTTATCGTAATGCTCGTTTACCCTAAAAAGTTGGGAATATTATAATAAAAGTAATGAATAATGAAATGAAAATGATAAAGTTCCAGTTAATAATCAGTGTTGTTTTGATAGCAGCTGGATATTTGAATGGGTAATGCATCTAACATTTGACCTATGTAAGCGTTAAAGCGTTACCAAAAGTTAAGTTAAAGTTATAGTTATCAAGTACTCTACAATCTCCTGTGCTATATTAGTTCAATAACTAAACATTAACTAAATTGTGTTTGATTGAGTCATGTCATTATTCGATCCAGTATTTGGATAAAAATAAAAACCCCCAACCCCATTTTTTAACCAAAATCTTAGAAAATTAATTATTGACATTACATACTATCATGCCTATGTACTTTTGGGATCACTCGGAGCCAAAATTTGTGAAAAATGGGCATTCGCTTTTTGTTTTTTTTTTTTGGCAAACAATGGTTGTCTTCATAATTTTGTCGAGTAATGCTTAGTAACGCTAGAAATTTAGAATAAGAGAACCCCTCCAAAACCTTATCGATGTAATACTACAAATAGTAGGTATATAAAAAAGCGATTTGTGAACTCATTGCACTCTTCCATTAGTGAACATTTCGATGAACAAGGTTGAACGATATTGAAAAAAACTGCAATGAAATTCACACTAACTATTCATCAACATGTTACCAACAAAAACTTATATTTTCACCTAAATTATTCGTAAACTATATATAGTCTAAACAATCTACAATTTGTTACATTATTCATCTTATATCAATCATCAATATTGTTCCTTCTTTTAAAAAAAATATTTTTTTTTGTCACACATTACTTTAGATACGATCGAGCAAGATTGTGGATAAACATCAATACGTATATATTTATTTAATGGAAGATAGTTCTAGCATTATATTTTTTCTGTGACTATAGTTAGCTTTTTAGGTATATGTTTACCTATTATAGTTTCAAATCGTTCGATTTATCTTCACAGAGGTGCGTTTATTGAACGCTCTAAATAGGCTTCAACAATTTATAGGCAAATCTTGTACGACGTAGTATCCACAGGAATTTCACTACTAATAATGATTCGTCATCGTAGACAATAACAATACACTCGAACAGATGACGGTCAACGCGTTCGAATACAATCCGAATAACAATCCTTACAATAATTTGGAATGTCTACACGTTCGAGTCACAAGATAGTTCAACACTGAGCGCATTCAATCGAGTGCGCACATCACTTTTTTACGCAAATGGGAACTTCTTAACCTATGCGGAGCCAGTGTAGCCAACCTTACAGTTTTCGTTGAGATTTTCTATTTTTGTTACAGATAACAACACAATATCTCAAAAAAATTGTCTTCGACGCTTTACTTGTAGTCATATTTATCCATCTATATAAATTTTATACTACGGTAAGGTTTTGATTGCACAAGATTACCAGTATTACTTATCAGCAGGATAATCACGTGCAATATTTATTTCTTGTGCAGTAGTCAACACGGGTTGAACTTCTAGTAGGGTTGTATACACTGGATGGGTTGAGTTATTAACACTGGTCGAGCCATTCATATAGGTTAAAACTGGTTGAGAAGTTCGTATTTTCCTCCCGTTAAATCATGGTAATTTTTATAGTTCGTGCGGTGAGTTTTGCGGGGCGGCGCGCTAATTGCGATAGATGTAAGCGCAGGGTTGCGGCGCGGGTGGGGGCGGCGTGGGGGGTCGCTCGGTGGACGGCGACGGCGACGAGGATGGCGGGGATGGTGACGACGAAGACCCGACGCCGCTCGCAGATCCCGAGCCCGAACCACTACTGCGCTGAGACACTGCACAACATAGAGATACATATAAAATATCGCTCACAGTGTGGTCATGGTCGTATTGCGGCTATAATAATAGCATAATTTCATCAGTTCCATTGAATGCTGCGGGAACCAGTAGAGGGATCCAACGGGATAAAGGGCAGCAGCGTTATCTTGCGATTTAACCCACAACTACTGCAATCTTCATGACGCCTACCAAGCATGGAGATTACGGTCTCCCCTTTATGAGGAATTTTATAGAAAGGTTTTTCTTATTACCATGCCTTTTAGCTCATTCATAACAAAATTCAAATTAAATCAATAGAATAATAGATTATTTAGTATCTAATTATTAGCTAAAACCTACAGTTCCTTTTTCGTCATTGGTAGTAAATAAACTTCCCCGCCAACCTTAAAAGCAGCTGGTTCAGCGGTTAAGGTTTATAACGGTAACGAAAAGACAACCTTGGCTTTTATTATATTAGCTGAGCATTGTACCCATATGGTACAATGAGTATTATTGCAATTAATGTTGGAACAAGGATATTTATTTTTACTTTGAATTGAATTGACTATCTAATTAATGGGTATAAACAAAAAAATAAACTACTTTTTTTTTCAATAGTAAAATTCAAGTAAAAAGTTTCCTTGTTCATATAATACATAACTAGTGTGTTTTGTTATCTATGCATAAGGCATGTCTTAGAAGTAAGTATAAAATGTGCTCAATTTATACTGATAATAAGAAATGAGAAATTTAATGAAATAAGATATACATAAATCTTAATATGACTTAATAACCTGAGATATTGAATTGAATTATATTATTGACATTAAATTAAATTATTGACAAAAAGTAAAAATAAGTATTAAATATTATTGGTTTAATAAATATAGTAAAAGTAATAGTTTACCCAACGTATGATGATGGTGTGCATTATGTTTATGGTGATGCAGTTGGTCGCGCGAATCCGCCCCGCTTGTTTCTCAGAGGTACACCTTCTTCACAGAACGCGTGGTCGAGAAGCCATTGTCGTTGCCGCGCCGGTACCCATCGCCCTGCGGTCCGAATATTCCTGTGTTAACTAACATGCAGATGTGATTATGCGTACGTACATTAATGGATACAGTGACAGGTTATTAGCAGATTGAAATAATTATGAGATTTTATTATATGTAGAATAAACAATAAACTTAGCTCACAAGTGATGTTTATTTTAATGATTATGGAATCTAAAGTATTGTTTTAAAAAATCTTTTGTAACAATATAGGTGTAGCATAGTTTTATACTATTGTAATTCAAAAACACATTAACGTATTTAGACTAAGTATAACGCACAGTTGCAATCTCATAACTGTTTCAATCAGGTTAATGGTATGCAACAGAAAGGCGATGATGATTAATGAGTTGATATTGAAGATTGATTCATGAATGTTATGGAGCAAAATATAAAACAGACATGGCAATCAATTAGTTAATCATGCAGAAATGAATGATGACGTTTTAGCAAGCTATCGAAGACCGCTATACCAGGGATAGTAAGAACTTACTTTATGCTTTATATGGGTATTAAAGTTGTCCACGAATTGTTTAGTAATAGGTTGTGTAAAATTAGTCTTAAAATTATTAAAAAATATACAAAATCATGCAACACATTTGATAAATAAAGTCTTCATCATACAATTGTACAAACTAATTTAAAAAGGCCTTTTTGATAAAATGGAATGAGACTCTATAGTAAAATCATTTGTATTGGATAAAGTAAGCGTGATTGTATGTATCTACGTAGGCATACGTACGTAGATACATACATATATTCAGTCTTATACTATTCATAAATAGTATAAGACTGAATATGCCAGAAAACTTCAATAATAAACGTTCATAAAATTGTATGTAATAATTTGATATTAGAAGCGATAAAAAAGTGAAGATTAAAAATACAAATTAGTTTAATTAGTTTTTCAGGAACAAACCATGGCGAGTAATAATTTGTTTCGGTAATTATTCTGCATTGAAGCTAATTCCTTTAATATTTTCCAAAGCTGGCTGATGTCGACGAAGTGCTGTTTAACTGAAAGGGTGGCTAATGTCGAATGAGTTGTGAATCTGTTTCATTATATAGCTTCCAAATAATATTAAGCGTAGCGGGGTCTAAGTATGATGAACTCCTATTTCAAGAATTGGTCTATTAGGGTTAAAATCTTATAAAGTTTGCTTATAAAGCTTAGATGGGAGTGCATATTTACCCGTACCCGTCCTTGCGACACGATATACGCTCCTTTAATACACAGCGTATTAAGGAGACTATTGAGCGGAACCAAGGCTNTTTTGTTTTCTGCAAAGTAATTTTAAGTAGCCTAAAGTAGTTAGAGTTTGTTGGTATATAATCGTAGATGTTGGCTAGTTGAAGGTTGTGAAGATCTGTTGTTTGCTTTACAATGGATTATAAATCTGGCAGTTGTTATACTTAATCGATCAATGGCCACTAAATGGTACCCAGCAATATTAATGTTCTTTAGTATCCTGTAAATAATCATTGCAAATCATGCAGAAGTATGAAAAGGTGAATAACTGACATTGACCTGATGAGAGCGGAGTGTTCCAAAATTGTCGCGTCGGTACGCGTCCGGTTGGAACTGGAACAGCGTCTCATGGTGTGGGTGATATGGAGGATGCTTGCGGAGCGTGGCACGGGGCGACGCCGGCTTGGGCTGTGGAGCTAGAACGGGCTCGGCGTACGTTACTTCTTCAACTTGCTGCAGGAGTTTCGGTTCCGCTTGGATTCTACAACAAAAAATTTATTATTGTGGTTGTTCTCTTTTAAATCTATTGCTTGTAGAGACTTTTGATTAAACCTAAACTATTATCTCCATTTTAGTCAAACAGTTATCAGAGAAACAATAGGTTGAAAGCTACTTGAACTTGTTAGTCATAAGCTATTATATATATCAGTGACCTTGGTTATTTGGGGATATGATCTTTTAGTATAAATATTGTATTTACAAAGAACTCCGAGCAACGTTTTAAGGCATGTGAATGACGAGTATACATATTTAAGTAGCCAGCAGTTTTATACAAAACTCTCTGCTTCCTTGTTTGATTCCAAGTTCCAGGATATATGTATTACTAACCTATTAATATTTTGTCGTTGCTCAAAATACTCGTATTCTGTATCAGGGTATGGCATATTGTCGTCATCATCCTTCTTGCATCTCCTGCCACATATATATCCTGCCGCAAATCCAGCTCCAAGGGCTGCAAGAGCACCTGCAGCCACTGCTAATGCCAAGGTTTCAACTGAATAGGCAGCTGGAGGAGGATCTGCGGCCAGAACTTCAGGACCTGGGTAAAATTAGAAGTGGTAAAATTTGATGGTATTAGTTACTTACATATATACAGCCATTGTAACTACGCTATGAGGTTGCCATCTTCCAGTTAAAAAAAATAGCGCTAGTTCTTTTTATGAATGTCTCATAATAGTCAATTAAAGGAGTATAAAACAAAGTATATTTGTATGTGTAACTTTGATCAATTCATTTCTATCACACCAATAAGCTCAGCTATTATATTACATGTTTCAGATTGTTTTTAGGAAATTTGAATATTTTGAGGTCAATATGGATTTCAATAGTCTTTGTTTGATTACGCTTTCGCATAAGATAGCCCTGAAATGATAATCAGATGACTGCGGTCGAAATATTATAAATAAACTTATTAGGTTACGCTTACGATTAAGCCACTGTATCGTAACATTATATCTCAAAATGGTGTTCATAAACCTATGAAAGACTGAATTTATATTGTGTATGTCTAAATAAATTCGCAAAGACAAATTCAATTTGAAAGCGACAGCATATTTAGAAATATTATTTTGATAAATGCGGGCGTTTAGAATGGTTAGTTAATTTGTTTTATAAATTCCCTCTAATTCTATATCCCCGAATCTGTTTCTATTTTTTATAGACATACCAGTATCAAATACTGGTAATTTTGATGAACTAAGTTGAAACACTGTCATAATTTTTCTGATTTGTCAAAACTTGCGCCGATTTCGAATAAACCAACTTGTCAATTTTATCATATATTTTGTTCTATATCGAACAATTATACAAATTTACTGTAAGTAGGTCTTTACCTTCGTTGCTATTGCTTCCACCTTTGCCATCTTTGTCTTGGACAATGTTGATAACTTCCCCTTTAGATTCTCCTCGAGCATCGTCGTAAAGGCCTGAACTTAAACCACCAACTGCACCAGCATCTTTACCTAAATAAGTTATATTACGCCAGTTAATTATAGCGCAATGATTTTGATGTACTTATTTTTATCAACAATTCTTCCTTTCATAACAATATACCTAAAGAGCAATGATGATAATGAATTATCTTATTTAAAGACTGTAAATCATAATAGGTTTCTTTTCTTACAAGAGTCTTATGAACATAGAATTTTTGTGTACAAGGAATGTACAGGAAGAATTTTAGAAATATTTCTTTAATCATACCAGTGCTTCTAGTGCATGAAAATTGGAATGATTAAGGAATCACTGTAAAACTTAAGGTAATAGCGTTTCACGAAGAATAAGTACTCACTATGAGGGCAAGCGGCATGGCTGCCGGTGCTGACGCTCTGGTAGAAGGAGTTTTCGTCCAACCAACGACTGACGCCGTGGGAGAATGCACGGCAACGGCCCGCCTGCTTGTCCCAGGCGCAGTATGGGTCTTGCAGAGCGACACACTCACTATAAAAAAGGTGCATAGTAGTTTTAAAGCAATTTAAAGATAATGACTTCTGAGCAGGCACTGGCTCGTGCGTAGTAATTAGTTGTTTTATGCATTTAAGCATTTAATTGTACAACTGTTAATACAATAGTTACTAATATAAAAAGTGTTGTGAAACATCCATAATATCGACTCTGAATAGAATATTGACAGTTTAATTTAAATACATAAATGTTGAGAGATTGTCCAAGTGATAATCATTGTAAATTAACGAATTAAATCTATTTAGAGCGACCTGTGTATTTTGTAACGACAATCCGATAGTTGCTGGAGGGGCGAGAATAATACTATTTTGTTTTAGATTACGAAAATTTACATGAGTGAAAAAGGAATGGCATGATTGTCACTCACCAGGAATTGAAGATTTTAGCTATGGAACGAGGAGATTACAGAACGGATATCAAATGACTGAATCCGAACAAATGTCGAATAACAAGCAAAAGCTGAAACTTCTCGAAACTTTGTAGGCTCGAGGTAAACTTGACTTCTACTCAGGTTTATAAGTATATGCTACAAAGGTCGACAAGTCTTATATCGTCCTGACTTGCAAACTTAGATCTAAGCATCACATTCAATAAAAATATGATTTGGAGAAAATTTTCCAAAATTTAAATTTACTTACTACTCAATTCATTGAAAAATTCCTATTCCAAATATTTTATATTACTGAAATAAGTGCGCTACATAGATGCAACATATGCTGTAGACTCATCCAGTAAAATGAACAGAAATGATCTGGAAATGTATAATAAACAATTGTAACTTACGAGCAGGAGCTAATCTTGTCGCTGGAACAGCGGTGCAGCCTCAAGCTGAGAACCTCTCGATCGGAGACGGCGATAAGCCTCGCGGCGTCTCGGCCAGCCCGTCCCACACGCAACGCCCGCACGGGCGAGCCCGCTGCGAATGCTTGCAGCTCTTCAATGACGACGGGCACTGCACGCTTGTTCGAGTCGTATGACACCGCATTTATGGCTTTGATGATTTTGCCGTTATCTAGTGAAAAAAAAACATTTTTATAAATCCAGATATACGTAAAAAAACAGCGGATCGAAAATGTACGAATAGGTACTGTTTTTATTATGAGAAAAAGTTAAAAATTAGAGCATAAATTACTTTGAAATAATGGTAAGCATAGCATAACTACAATGGTAAAAATTCTTTTTGAACCGATAACTTTGGACAACGATATATGTTATTTTGTCTTACCTGTGCCTATGAATAAAACATCATACGCCTTCCCTCCAGGAGTTTTCACTTGTGGATCTACAGCAATCTGTGTAAATCTATAGCTGGAAATATAATAGTACAATATTAATAAATTAATTTGTTTCAGTTAACCCAAATCATTATTTTGAGTGTGTATTTGATTTAGAAAAACTCACTGAAAACTGGTCCTTATAACAATAGGTTCTCCGAAGAACGCGGGAACAGATTCGTCCATCAAGGCGTGTGTTTTAATGAAGTTTAGTGTCTGATCTGGAAGCTGCTTGGAGTCATTGCGACACGTTCCAGGACGAGGTTCAGGCACCTGGAAACACGGATGGAATTGTTCATTGTTACAGGAGGGTAATTTTAATTCGTATTTTTTCGCCATAATAGCATCACTCAATCTCTTCTCTTAGGAGTCTGAGACACACTAGCTGCAGTGGCAGGTGGTGCACCTCCATCTTCGTGTATGCCCTTCTTTGTCTGTCTTCGTGTATCTCTTTTTAACATGATTAGTTCAGTACTATTGGTTAGCTAATTCTTAATTGCTAATCCATTGGATACTGTAATGTCGATTGAAGGATTAATTGAGAGCTGCAAATCAACTCTAAGTGAACAAGTTGGTGAATGAAACGCAGTGTTATGATGTTCACCTTCATCTTCATCATGCCGATCTAAGTCTAGGTTTGCTGTAATAACAGCAATGGCGTTTGTGAGGTGGATTCAGGTAATCGACTACTAACTGATGTCATTCCCGTAAACACCTACAGTCTCTGCTGTGACCAACATATTGAAGACATCCACCAGGACCAGCTGAAGCACGAACCAGTTATAGAAATGTGATTGTGCTAAATATTCTAGAATTCCGATCTAAAGACAAGGCCATATGTGTGCTTCACCATCATGACCTTCATGTGAATTAATACAAGGTATACAGTCTGGCGTCTTTGCTTTTTGGTCTTTAGTGTGTAGCGCACGCATAATAATAGCGTCATTCCATTCCTTCCCGTGGATGCTGTGAGAAGTAGCTAAGAGATGTGTCAGGATAATGGGCAGCAGCGTTATTCGGTTATTCAATCAAAATCTATTGCGACTCAAAGACGCCTGCCAAGCGTGGAAATTATGGCAAATCCCCCCTTTTTAAAGAGGAGGCTCATGTCCATTAGTGGACTTCCACAGGCTGATGATAATGATAATGATATAGTTTGACATAAACTGTTTGCCTAATGTGTTTATGCCTTTAAGCATGGCGGTTATACAATCCATATGGGGTTCTTCAAGAGGAGAGTAAATAAATTTCTAAAACGCAACGCGTATGTGATATTCCTGATGTTGCAGGCGTCAATAGGCTGCGGTAACCGCTTAGTCAAAAATGAGGAGGTCCGTAGAAGTACCAAAGTCGCTGAAATAGCCCGTAGGATAAGCAAGCTGAAGTGGCAATGGGCAGGCCACATAGCGCGAAGATCGGATGGCCGATGGGGCAAAAAGTCCTTGAATGGAGACCACGTACTAGCAAGCGCAGTGTGGGACGGCCACCTACGAGATGGACCGGCGACCTGCTGAGGATCGCTGGGTCTCGTTGGATGCAGGTGGCTATGGATCGGTCGCGTTGGAATTCGATTGGAGAGGCCTATGTTCAGCAGTGGACAACTACGGGCTGAAATGATGATGATGAACCGCTTACCATCAGGCGGGCCGTAAGCCTACTTGTCACCATCGGTGGCATAAGAAAAAGCAATTGTAGTGTTACCTTAGCGCTGTTCACAGGGAGCCAGTTGGAGTTAATAGCGCTCTGTTCCTTGAAGGTTCCCTCAAAGGTGTCAGCTATGTCCTGCATACTGAATGCACAGACGGCGCTGCCCGATATACTGTTGGGCGGGGTCGTGAACGTGCCGTAGATGAGCTGCGCGTTCAGACCTCCGTACACACCTTCTATTAACTCTGTAGTCGATTCTGTAACAGAAGTAACAAAAATCATTTTTCAGACTTAGCCTATATTATTTTTAAATTAAGTGGAATAATATAAAAATTCAACTATATCACATACATCTAAATCGGATCAGGTGTTCAGTATTTGTGGTCAAATAAAAAAACGCACACGATATTATCACCAAAGAGAAACATACTGCTGTGTGACGCCTGCATAATAATAATGGTTAATACTTTATTCCTTCCGGCGGATGTTGTGAGTACCAGTTAAGGGTGTACCAGGATAACGAGCAGCAACGTTATCCTGTTATTTAATTAAAATCTGCTGCGATCTCCGAGACGCCTGCCAACCGTGCAGATTATGCCAAATCCCTCCTATTTATGGAGGAGACTGACGATAATGATCACAGAAACTCAAATGTATATATATATATATATATATATATATATATATATATATATATATATATATATATATATATATAT
>WUAW01004763.1:5823-16013 GCA_017165845.1 Thaumetopoea pityocampa | reverse complement strand
AGACCACTTTCAAAATTTAGCTGGTTCCGGTGGACCCCCTGCAGCCACATTTCTACCATATTCCCAAAACTTAACAAAAAATATGAAGATTAGATCTATGGAAATTTACGTAGGCCAGCTTAGACCCCCGTCGAGTCTCCCGTGGAACCCTGGGGGTCCACCTAGACTACTTTGGGAACTAAGGAACTAGACCAATGTGTATGAAAGTGCCCAGAATATTATATTAATATATTATAATATTAAGGAGACTGCGCGAGAGAGAGAGGTGGGTATATTTTAAGACGGTATTTATTTGACCTCACCACGGTAACGCTAACATTTAGGGTTAGACGTAAACTAATGTCGAATAGTCTCACTAAATGGATTTTAATAGACTCTGTAATCCTATTATATTTAATACTAGCTTTTACCCGCGGCTCCGCCCGCATAAATGTCGGTTTTCCGCAATATGGGAAAACCCGACACAATATATAAAAAAAACAATTAACCACTTTTACTTGACCTCTTGTACCTTAACGGCAGCTACTAAAACAGAGATCAAGCTGTATCTCCAATCCTACGGGACCGATTTTGATGAAACATGCCGCATTATTTAAGTTGGAATAATACCTTTAAGATTGCAATAGATTAACCAAAATCTATCCGCTGGTTTTTGCATGAAGCTCAAACAAACAAACAAACATCGACGGATTCGGTTTCAGAAGCCCTGAATTATTCGATATGAGTTGTTTTTAAATATCTTTAATTTTTGAAAATTTGACATTTTACAATTGTAATTTTATAATTTTAGAGAGCAGCAAAGATACCCTGGTATTCAATTAAAATCTAGTGCGATCTCCAAGATGCCTGTCAAAGATTGAGATTATGACAAATCACATATTTTTAAAGAGGAGGGGCGCATAGCCATAGACTGATAGATTTCTATCACTACTTCCAGGGACTGATGTTGATAATATTTATTTATTTTAAACTCCATACACAATATATAAAAACGAGCCGAATGCCCGAGGCGTTCTCTACCCGTAATATATATGCATCGCTACTCGTGAGGACCATGTTGCGATCGTGCACGTGTCGACCCTTCTAGCCGGAACAGCGCCCGGAGCACTGCTTATTTGGCGGTAGATTAATCGTAGAAGGGCCTTTTTACTTGATCTTGTTTACTCGTAATTCCACCATCAGTATCATGGTATATATTTTGATTATATTACCTACCTATTTTGGTATGTATGTATGTATGTATTTATTTGATAAGTTTGGTATGTATTTTGGTATGTTACATGTAAATAACAATATTGTATATAAATTACTATCTACTATACACATTCCTAAGTTATATTAAGTTTTATTAAACTGTGTAATACAATATAAATAACGGGATTACATTATCTCATCCCCACAGGAAGAGTTAGAGCAGAGGTTCCCAAACTTTTTTTTCTCATAGACCACTTTCAAAATTTAGCTGGTTCCGGTGGACCCCATATTCCCAAAACTCGACAAAAAATGTGAAGATTAGATCTAACTATGGAAAGTTGCGTACGCCAACGCCAACCCCCGTCGAGTCTCCCGTGGACCTCTGGGGGTCCACCTGGACCACTTTGGGAACTAAGGCCCTAGAGGAATATAAGGAATCCATTATGATAATAAACAACAGTATTAAGTCACGATTCAACTGACTTCTATTGTAGTTTTTTATGTGCCTACCACTTTCGATCGTGAATCGTATCTATAACCACTACACTACAAATGTACTTAATATAACATAACTATTTATTTATATACTACTACTACTACACTATTACTATATATTACTAGACTATTACTATATATTACTAGATTTTGCCCGCGGCTTCGCCCGCGTTAATGTCGATTTTCTGCTACATGAGAAATCCCGAATCAAACATAGATTTAGATAAAAAAACCATAGAACCAGGTTTACTTGAGCTCTTGCACCATAACAACGGTTATTAGAAAGGGATCAATCTGTATCTTCAATTGTACTGGATCGATTTTGATGAAACATGCCGCATTATTTAAGTCAGAACGGTACCTTTAAGACTGTAACCATTTATCCAAAATGTACCTCTTAGTTTTTACGTGAAACTCGAAGAAACAAACAAACAAACATCGATGGATTAATTTCAGAAGACCTTAATTAGTCGATCTGAGTAGTTTGTTTTTAAATATATTTGGTTTTTGAAAATTTGACATTTAACAATTTTATAATACATAGTATAGATAGAAGATAGATATACAGTATTTAAAAGCGGACTCAATGTCCCGGCATTCTCTACCAGTCTACCTCTGGATAATGCAGAGATAAAGTAGTGGGTGCGATGCTGTTCTGGATGATAACATGAGAATCATCATCATTAGCCCTAGAAATCCACTGCTGAGCATCGATCTTCTCCTTAAAAAGGGAAAATTTGCCAAATTTCTTCCACGCTTGGCAGGCATTTTGAAGATCGCAGTAGATTTTGACTGAATAACAGGATAAATAGGTCAGGGAATCTTACCCATATACTTAAGTCTTTTAGCTTGTCCGGCCCCCCGAGCTACTACTGTATCTTCCTACTCCTTCCGAGATACTAGTATCCTATATCCTATAATCCTATTCCAAAATTCCATATTCCTTGCTCAATACACTTTTCCTACCTCATCCTTTTTCCTTTCCTCTCCATTAAGCCGTGGGAACGCAATGAGGAACTTTAACATTTTTAATATTATAAAATGGCGGCGTCGTGGTCCGTCACCCGACATGTCTCGTTGCCCGCGGGGGCGAAACGTGGACTGCGGATAGCTACTCCGCTACGTTGAACGATCGTAGCAAGTGGAAAGAAGTGGTCTCTGCCTACCCGAATGGGAAAGAGGCGTGACTGTGTGTATGTATGTAGTTTATACTATGGTCTCCCCCTACCCTTATGGGATATCGGCGTGAGTGTATATATGTATGTACGTAACAGGATTACGTTACTGCCCGTTATCGTGGCGCATCCCTTAGCTGGTTTTCACAGCATCCATCACGCGAAGAGATGGAGTGACGCTATTATCGCCACACAACATATGTATGTCATGAGAATAGAAACCAGTGATACAATATTTTATACAATATTGTATACAATATTTGTATACAATTTAACTGCACGCATGGCGCAGTGGTTGTAACGTCTACTGCGCTGTCGAGTGTTGTGGGTTCGATCCCCACACGGGATAACAACTTTGTGTAATCCACAAATTATTGTTCTGAGTCTAGGAGTTCTGTGTTCCCGTTATTTGAATGTTTGTAAAGACCCCGCGACGCAGGAATTAATCCTAATGCGGGAGTTGTTTTAAAAAAAAACAAATTTTAAATACATTAATACCATATTAGTACATATCCCACACATACGGGCCCTTAGTGGGAGGAAATGCGACAGGCGTTTCCACTCGTTAACTGAAATTAATATTTGTACTATTCTGACCTAGCGGTGGTATATTTGTGGTGTAGTGGTTATAGACACGACTCACGATCGAGAGGTCACGGGTTGCGATGCCCGTCCCGTACCACTGAATTGTTTCTAATTCATATGTACGGTCTACATTGTAGACACCGATGTACTCAACGGAGAAAGAAAACTTCGTGAGGAAACCTGCATGCTCGCATGGGTGTGTGAAGTCTCCCAACCCGCACTAGGCTAGCGCGGTAGACTACGATCTAATCCCCCTCCTGATCAGGGGAGGTCCGTGCCCCTGTAATGGGGACCAATATGGACTAAAGACGATGACGGATGAATCTAGTGGTGTTTCTCAACTAATTCTGGCAGCACCCACCGGAAGAGTCGTGAGGGGTACCAAAGCAGTGGCGCCACTGTGCATGCAGTAGGAGTGCGTAAGCGTAATGATATTTAGTTACTCTTTGGGTTTCCCTGACACACTTCTCCATCGGCCATCTTACTATTCGTGACTTTAGCGTAACATGATATCTAGTTGGCTATTTATCGCTCATCCAATAATACAATGACGTAATTGCAAAAAAAGTTAAAATTTTATTTTGTGTTTAATTTGAATGAGTTGTTGTTTTTCGAGAATGCTCAAATTATTAATAATAATCTATAAATAAATTATGAAAAGTCATGATAACTGATATGATTTACAAAATGGGTATAATCCAATTTTAAACTGAATCGCATCTTCTGATAAATTGCAAAAATGTAATTACGTCAATGTTCTATTGGAGGAGCGATGTATCTATGTATACTATTATAAAATTGTTAATTGTCAAATTTTCAAAAATCAAAGATATTTTAAAACAACCTACTCAAATCAACTAATTAAGGGCTTCTGAAATCAAATACGTCGATGTTTGTTTATTTGTTTGTTTGTTTGGGCTTCACACAAAACCCAGAGGATAGATTTTAGTCAAACTGCTAGCCCTTAAGGTATTATTCCGACTTAAATACTACGGCATGTTTCATCAAGATCGGTATAGTAGAATTGAAGATACAGCTTTTTATATAAATCTATTATTATCTCGTGATTTCTCATGTAGCGGAAAACCGACATTCACGCGGGTGAAGCCGCGGGCAAAAGCTAGTATATTATATGGACAGTGACAGTGTTGCTCCTAAACGTCATGGTATTATTTTTATTTAAAATGCACAGTAGTATCAATTCTGCTTTAATACAACTTAGCTAAATTGAGGTTCTCCTGTCTTTTTCTAACATCAAACGCCAAAACGAGATAGCAATAAATTTGACGCTATCAGTTTAGGCACATTAATATTAAGGTCTACATACAAATTTGGACGTGACCTCGGAAAATGCCGATTAAATATACGCAAAATATCGTAACGTTTGTTATATCTTTTGACGGAAATATATGTAGGTTGGTGAACGCTACAAATGTTCGCTGTCTCTTTTTGTTGTTTGACATTAGAAGAAGAGAGGAGAAACAAAATTTAGTTTGTGTTACATCGGAACTAATACCAATGATGCCTTTACTTTTACAGCCTCACAGAGGCTATTATTATCTCGGGACCACACACCGCATTTTAATACTCATCAAGTTAAACAAACCAGTCAGGATATGAGACAAGATGTCCCATGTTAGACGAACCAAACGCCGATCCGACCCTGTCGGGGCGGCCAACTATCAAGGATGCTCGCGCACCAATTCCCAACGGTCGAGCTCCCCATAATCGGATTCGTTTCGTCCCGCTAACCTCGCTGACCCCCTTGAAGGTCAAGAGGTTTTGTTTGTGACATTTCGGTTGTTTGATAAAAAGTGTACGGATATTAGAAATGTTATTTTTTTATTATTCTATTCCCATGTCCGCCGACCAGTCGGTCACGGTGACTACTTCTTCTAGTTTTAATCTCGTAAAAATAAACTATATGTAAATCATTTTGCAATCATGGCAGAAAGGCTCACCTCTATTGGGTAGGCTGATTGTAATTGTTTCCAATTATATATGTTTTGGAATTATAAATTACTCCTATATAGATTATAACTAAAAATTCTCGGAAACTAGTGACTAGTGTGAATATGAAATTAGTTTTACTTTCAAAATAGTGTAATATTTTTAATAGTAAATATGTTTAATTATAAAAGAATTTTACGAGAATTAATTCTTAAAAGAATAAAATAAGATTGGAAATTTGTAAGAAAAAGCTTTGATTTCGAAATAAAGATTCCTTCTTGTGCTTAATTGTCTATTGTATGTAACTAAAACCCAAAATACTTATTTTAAAGTTTGTCTGTCTGTTTATTTGTTCGGAATAATTTCTGAAACGGCTGAATCAATTTCTACGGAACATTAATAGATAAAAAAACTTCTCAGAGAATATTATGAACGGCTTTTCATCCCATAAATGTTTGGGGTTTCTAACTAAAAATTGAAAAAACTGTAGAAATTAGGAGTAAAATTACCAATAAAAAAATTTAATAACCATCAAATATTTACACCACGGGAGCAAAACTCCGGTAACAGCTGGTACATTATAAAACAGTTGATCTCCACCCGTAGTCCACATTCATCCCCATTACAGTGGTGCAAATAAGTGGTCCCATTAAGTGCATCGGTGATGTAGTGGTTTAAGACACGGCTTACGATCGAAGGATCGTGGGTTCGACCCCGGTCCCCTACCACTGAGTTATTATATGTAATTTATGTACGGTCTGTAGACATCAATGTATTTAACAGAGAAGGAAAACTTCGTGAGGAAACCTGCATGCTCACATGGGTGTGTGAAGTCTACCAACTCGCACTAGGCCAGCGCGGTAAACTACGGCCTAATCCCCCTCCTGAACAGGGGAGGTCCGTGCCCGTGTAGTGGGGACGGTATGGACTGGGGATGGTGATAACAGTGGCACGGACCTCACCTAATCAGGAAGGGGAGTAAGCCGTAGTCCTAATACGGCAGACCTAATACGGGTTGTTAGACTTCATTTTATAAAGTTTTCCTCACAAAGTTTTCCTTCTCCGTTGAGTACATCGTTGTCTACATTGTAAACCGTGCATGAATTAAAAATCAGAAACGGTTGATCTTAAATCTCGTTAAATATTAATTCCGTTATTTCGTGCATATTTTATTTCTCGCGCGCTCCGTTATTACAATCGGTTTCAAGGCTCATTTGAGAGAACACGCGCGAATACCGCCCTGATTTCAATATGTGCGCAGACAAAGCGTCGGCAGCACAAACAATGGTATCAAAAGAACACTCGCTCGTAACAAATCACCTGTTTATTTTGATAGAAAAGATCCACCTACCCCTGTGTGCCAACGTGAAACAAACTGGGACTGAATTGTCTATACAACTATATATACATACTAGCTTTTGCCCGCGGCTCCGCCCGCGTGAATGTTGGTTTTCCGCTACATGGGAAATCCCGAAACAATCATAGATTTATATAAAAAGCCATAGCACCAGTTTTACTTGACCTCTCGTGTCTTAATGGCGGCTACTAAAACAGAGATCAAGCTGTATCTTCAATTCTACTCGACCGATTTTGATTTTTTTATACCACGCTGGTGGCAGAAAAGCTTACGGCCCGCCTGATGGTAAGCGGTTACCGCGGCCTGTGGACGCCTGCACATCAGGAGTACCACACGCGCGTTGCCAACCCTTCAAAACTTTACTCACTCCCCTCTTGAAGAACCCCATACTGTAATTTTTCGGGAAAACCTCAGCAGGGAGCTTATCCCACAATCGGAGCGTTCGCGGGAGGGAATTCCTCTGATACCGCACTGCACGAGACCATTAAGGTTCCAACGTGTGAGGATGAATTCCCTGCTGATGGCGAGCGGTGCGATGGTAGAAAGTGGCTGTGGGCATCATGTCAAACAACTCCTTAAGACACAACCCATTATACAAGCGGTAGAACACACATAAGGAGGCGAAATCTCTCCTTAAACGTAAAGGTTCGATAGCGCTTGTGAGTTTAGGATCACCGACGATTTTCATAGCTCGTCTTTGAGCCGAGTCAAAAGGTCCAAGCTGGTATTCAGGTGCTCCTGCCCAGAGACGACAGCAATACTCCACATGAGGCCGAACTTGTGTTTTATATAACAGCAATTTTTGCTCCGGCGTGAATTACCGCCTCTCTCTATTCAACAATACGAGCTTTTTGGATGCCATCCTAACCTTGTCTTCTAAAAACAGTTTAACCAAAATCTACTCGCTGGTTTTTGCGTAAAGCCCGAACAAACAAACATCGACGGATTCGGCTTCAGAAGCCCTTAATTAGTCGATCTGAGTAGTTTGTTTTTCAATATTTTAGATTTTTAAATAATTGACATTTACTAATTTTCTAATGGTATAGATATAACAATTGACATGTCTTTAAGACAAGATTCAATATGCTTTCATTACGCTAGTACGCTTTACCACCCTGGATTACATCGCCACTCACCATCAGGTGGGATTGTAGTTAATTACTGGCTTATAATATAGCAAAAAAACTACAAGTACGTATAGCAAATATAAGTGGGTTATTAAACGTTGGGTAATAATTTATTGATTGGTAAGAATAGCGTTTTTAATAGAGGCGAAATGATAAAAAGATAAAAGTTAGTATATAAACCTTCACATATATCCTAATTAATATTATAATTGCGAATTTGAATTTATTTGTCCAATTGTTACGCGTTCACGCCTTAACTACTCAATCGATCATCATGAAATTTTGTACACACGTTGTCAGGGGGCTAAGTGGAGCGATGACCCGGTAAAGGTCGCCGGCTATCGACAGCTGCAGGCTACTCATAGGCGGCGGAGGTCTATTGGCCGATATAATGATGATGATTTTCAGAGGTGCCAAGAAGAATATAGAGTACCTTTTAATCCGAAAAAAAAACTGTTCCCGAGGAATAGAATAAATAGTTCACTAAATTATCAAATAATTGTATTTTCAACGGCCTTTGACATGTATGCCATTACCAACATCATCAAACAACATCATAAAGCTAGTAACCAATACTAATAAAATTAGGAGTATAGATGGCGGCTTAAGTAACTGTATAGCATTTGATTTCACGCATCCGGTTAACGGATCCTCAAACATTGTAATCTAATGGTCGCCCCCCGAGGTGGGGTCCTTAAGATTTAAGTGTCACTATTTTATTTACCCCGCATTAAGTATTTAAGTGTCACTGAATTATTTAACAACAGACATTTAGAATAATGTCCGATTGTTATGTCTGACAGCCGCTTTTGCTGTTCCCAAACACGTTTCGATTATTCTTTTGAGATTGTATGAATTTTATGTAGGCGTTGTACCTACTCCTTAAAAGGAATAATTCAAAGTGAACTAGAATGGGGGGGGGGGAGTTTTCAGATTCCGAACCGTTCCGTAAATGAATCTCTACAAAGTTCAGTCGAGTTTATAAAGAAATGGAAAAATATGATTGTTTTGTTTTTTACTCTGCCGACCTTATTTCCTTTGATACAGCTTCTTTGGTCGTTAAGAAGTTGTAAATTCTGTTTAATGTTTATTATGAAAATAAAAAGTCAAGTTTTGAAGAGTGATCTCGCAATCCGGATATGATTATAACTGAAGTTAATTTAATTCTACACGCTGTTACGACCACTGTTACCACTTGCTTTGTATTTCTTTTATTATTTAACAGGGTGATGATAAAATTTTAAAACAAAATATTCAGATAATCATATTCTCCATCAGTTCGTAGAATCGGATCTTCTTAAAACGACATCTTGGAAATCGCAGTAAAATTTGATTGAATAATAGAATAACAAACACTGATTCCCATTATCCAGGTATATATATTTCATGGCTGACAGTAAATAATATTATTACATAACAAAAACCTCGAGCGAGCATACTCTCTAACGCTATTGAAATACTGTAGGAACGCTAATTTACGGTAAATTATCTATTTTAAAATGATATACTATGAGTATATCATTTTAAAATAGATAATGTACCGAAGAACTTTTAGGCATATATTAAAAGTTCGTTATGATATAATATTAATATTTAGAAACAGCACGGAGTGCTTCTGTCATGCCAGATATTTAAATATAATTTTTATTTCAGATAATAATAATCCATAGCTTTCAGTAATAAGTTCATAAAAAAACTAGTGTTAATATATAAGTCAATTTATCATATCAGAAATCTGGAATAATCAAACACATAAAACTAACAAAAATTAATTAACACAAACCCGAAATCAAATTAAACGGATAAAATTCACGTTAAAATCTCAAGATACAAGTGTTTGGGGTTTAGTTTGGGGTGGCATTTGGTTTGGGGTTTTAACATTACCCAGTCATCTGAACTACCTAGAATTAATCAAAAACTGTAACTTCTTTTGTAGCAGTAAACTATTATTATTATAAACAGAATTATCTGTTGATATTAATCAAACATACGTGTTGGGGTAGCGAAAATTTATCGCATAGCATGCTACAAAATGCAGGAACCCAGCGAGATGGTATCCCGCCTGTTAACAGTGTACCTCAGGATCTATTGATCCTGGGGTACATCATCATCCCCAGTCCATATCGTCCCCACTACAAGGGCACGGACCTCCCCTGATCAGGAGGGGGATTAGGCTGTAGTCTACCGCGCTGGCCTAGTCCGGATTGGTAGACTTCACACATTAGCACAGGATAGCATGTAGCACAGGAGTTCCAAAATTATTTCAGTACTATACCGGTGAGAACAACAAGCCACTTAAAGTGTCCC
>WUAW01004760.1:50062-61816 GCA_017165845.1 Thaumetopoea pityocampa | reverse complement strand
TTGGTATTTACAAATTTACATAAAATAGGGATAAAGGAGGGTAAAAGGAAAACAATAAGATTGTTTTTTGTAAATTAATCAATCTATTAATTTTTATATTTTCATGGAAGGCAAAAAATATCTTGTGACCTTGTACCTTGTGTGTGTAGTACAAATTTATTTAACTATAGTTTGATAAGTCAAAAGTACTTATCGCATTTACAAGTAAATTATGATGAGACTAATGCAGTTGTATGATTTTACAGAACAGTGTGCGTAATGGTGTCTACCCAGGCCATCTTCAATCCCTGTATGTGTTGTGGACATTGCTTGCTGCTGCACATTTTGCAGGGTTTAATGTACCATTTGGACTGGTGCATAAAGCACAATCTGTTCTACCTGGGTGAGTCATATTTGTCAACATGATTTTGGTTAAATAGCTCTTCATAGCATTCATCATAGCATTTTATATTAGCTTCGTACGTGTGCATGCATGCATGCGTGCGTATATTGTTTACTATATCAAAGTGTTAAAGTACCTACTAATATTAAATAAAACTTTATAATCGTTTCAATGTTTACTTTTATTTATTTAAACCACATATAATACAATCATACAAAATAATATCACTTACATAATAATGAAATATAACTATTTAAACACAACAGCTTATAAAATGTAAAATCTGCTCAGCAAAGAGTTAGCATTCATCATCATCATCATCATCGTATCAGCCCACAGACATCCACTGCTGGACATAGGCCTCCTCCAATGGTCGTCCCATAGATTATACAAAAGTATAATAATACTGATTAGGTTATTGGTGCAATCTTTCGTAGGTTTGTTATGCGGGACCTAATTAATCCAATGTAAGTTGGTCCAATTTCCACTAAATTGGGCCAATTTAACTCTTCCTGCTAATCGTACTCCCTAACAAATATAAAAAAAAACAGTAGTTAATACGTAGGTTTGAAAGTTTTCAGATAATAATCACTCAGTTCAAATGCGATCATATAGATCAGTGGTTCCCAAACTTATTTTGTATACTGCCCACTTTGAGAATAAATTATTTTTTAGCTCCCCCATTTTTTCACCTACTTAAAAACCACTATAACGTCAAATTAAATTAATTGATTATTGTGAGCTATATTTTTTTTCTGGGTCTCTTACCGCCCCCCTTTAGGTCTGCAGCGCCCATAAGGGGGCGTTATCGCCCACTTTGGGAAAGGATGATATAGATGATAGGCGGACCAAAAATGTAAAGGCCGAGCCTAATTTAATGACGCTACTCGAAAGAAGATTAACTGTTTATTTAGAATTAAAATTTACGAATGCGCTAAAAACCGACTTTTACCATGCGACTGCTTACATTTCGAAATGTAAATTAAGGCCAGTCACGCAGTAGTCGCACAATGCTTGGCTTGTGTTATGACAGTTAAACATTATAATCATTTTATTCTTTAAGAGTATTGCTTGTAGTTTCGCTCACGTGATATTTCTATAAAAATATTTTGTCTCATTTGAGATTATCTAGTTGTCTATCGAATTTCATCTAAATCGGTTTAATCGTTATCATGAAATATTTCACCTTTATAATGTTAGGACTAACTGTAATTTTTCTCTTAGTTTTATAGTACAGCCTATTACATATTGCTTGCAAATGCTGTAGTTACCAGTATGAAAAATTCTGACCAAATCGGCTGTGCCTTTTCGAAGATTACGAATTATTGTGGATAAACAGAGAAAGAATTTTTAAACTGTTGTTTGCGAATATTTTAGAATCACAACCAGAAACTTCAGTTTTATTGATAATTAATTGTTTTCCGTAGCTTTATTGATAATTAACTGTTTTCCGTAGCTTCCGTGTAATCTAAATTTTGTCGGTTTTTAGATTTTTAGTAGTAAATTTGCTTCTAATTTCTATAAATTTTCAATTTTTACTTTGAAATACCCTAAACATTTCTGAAATAAAAAGTAGCCTATAATATTGTCTGAGAAAACTTTTTGTCAATGAAAGTACCGTTGAGATCGATTCAGCTATTTCGGACATTATCTCCGAAAAATGAACAGACAGATAAAAATTTTGAAAACGCCTGTTTTTTTTTTGGTTACATGCAAATAGCTGTATAAGTTTAAGGCAAACCTTCTATTTTGATTTCACGTCTGTGAATAAGTGTCTGTTTAGCCACTTCAATTTTATTTATTTGCATAGTTATCTATAGATATTGCAAACGTCCCGCGCTCAACGCTTAAACCACTTTAGCCAGCTGATAGATAAGTATATTTATTATATATACGACCTCGCTAAAGTTTTCCTTGAGCAGTCTTATCTACTAGGTAATTTAGTAACTAATGGATTTAATAATTTATTATTTTAATATCTGAACTGCCTTAATAATTAATTCGAGATAAATGGTACTCTTACGAGTATGTCTTTCTCTGGACCCCTGACAATGTGTGTACAAAATTTCATGATGGTCGTTTGAGTATTTAAGGTGTGAAAGTGTAACAAATTCACATTCGTTAGGAAATTAAGTTAGGACTAGCAATATTAAATTAGAATGAGCGTTTATCTATATTAGTATATATCCATATCTTGATAGTAATTGTTTATTAAGCCGTTACTGGCATTACTGCTGCATTCATTATCGCTACTACAGTAAATCGGTCGCTATTTACTTATAATAGTTTGTAAGTTGGACATTGCGATATGACAGTGAATAAATTTGTTTTTCTCTAACTTTAGAACTTTTAACATATACATAATCATGATCATCATCCCCAGTCCGTATTTGTCCCCGCCACAGAGGCACGGATCTCCCGTGATCAGACACCTAACTTATACACTTTTATACAATATACATCAAATCTTATTTTCCCTGGCATTATTATCCCTTAAGTGAATACTGCCATTACTGCAATGGGGTCAGCCCTCCATTTGACGACGACGTTATAAAAAGATGACTCCGTAGTCACTACACAATCTATGCTACGACAGTGTTAATCGTTCTTTTAACATTTACGTGCCTCCTCGTACAAGGAGGACGTGAGATCTAAATTTGGTTAACTCATTCCAGACGACAGTTATTTTTTAATATTCTTAATTTTTTAATCTTTAATTTATTTTCTTAATACTGTATTTAAAAAAAAAACTTGTTTACTATGGAAATCACCTAGTTCGTGAGTGAATTCGTATAAATAAGATGACTGTACATTATTATTATGCACACACGGGGGCAACCGGTCTTATAATCTGGGAAATTGCACACCGTATGTGCAATAGATTACCTAGTTCAATTTGGTCTCGAATGTGTTAATGGTATAACTCATCTATAAATCGGTCGCAATATGTTTGCATGGAAGCATCGGCTCTATTACCGAGTACTGACGTAACTAAGACCTCCTCAATCCTCTTCATATTCATTATCTAAAGATAAATGTATCCTTTATTCAGGAATTCGACGATGTGGCAAGTCATTGCTTGCTTGTTGGCAGCTCTCACCATGTGGCTAAGTGTTATATTCCTTATGCGGTACCTGCTAAAAGTGCTGTTAATGTACAAGGTATTTAATCATTGACACTGAAGTCTTTATGTTCAGAAATACAATACAGACAGAAATGACTGTTTTGTCATATAAAGTTTCTAATAAAATAAAACCGTGTAAATTTTTATACGGTTTAAATCTATTCGTTTTTCTTTGAAAATTTTTCATCCTTTAACACTGATGCCTAGTGGCAATTCTATAGGAGTTAACTATCATTCGAGTCGCCTGATGGTAAGCAATTACTGCCGTCTATGGTGTCATTTCGTCTTCTTTATCACAAAAACCAATCCAATGGAACGAAATAGTCGATTGGCTTAATTTTTTTTTTGTTTTCATTATGAACATGTAGTTAATTTTAATGGAAAATGAAGCGTTGTGTTATTCAAATTAAAGTTATATAATGGTTAGGTGACGTTTGACTTCATCCAAAGCCTATTTAGTACCTATTATTGTGTATATCGTAATATTATATTATACACTATATTATATATTACTAGCTTTTGCCCGCGGCTTCGCCCGCGTGAATGTCGATTTTCTGCTACATGAGAAATCCGGAAACAATCATAGATTTTATATAAAAAAAAACCAACGAACTAGTTTTACTTGATCCCTCGTACCTTAAAGGCGGTTACTAAAACAGGGATCAAGCTGTAACTTCAATTCTACTGGGCTGATTTTGATGAAACATGCCGTAGTATTTAAGTTGGAATGGTACCTTTAAGTCTGTAACAGTTTGACCAAAATCTACCCGCTGGTTTTTGTCTGAAGCTCGGACAAATAAACAAACAAACATCGACGGATTTGGTTTCAGAAGCCCTTAATTAGTAGTTGATTTGATTTTTGAAAATTTGACATTTAACAATTTTATAATAGTATAGATACTAATTAAATTTATTTTTTGTAGGGTTGGTTATACGAATCTCGTGTGCCTGGTTCCAGAATATCAACTAAAACTTTTTTATGGATAAGTGTTGTGAAAGTACTCTCTGGTTGGAACAAACCTTTGTTGTACAGTTTCCAGGGGTCACTGCCGAGACTACCTCTGCCTAAAGTTAATGATACTATGAAAAGGGTAAGAATTGATCATTGTTGTAATAAGGAAACGTTTTAAGTGATTTTATTTAATTTACACCTACAAGTTTGTTGAATAATTTAAGTGATTCAAAAAGAATAAAATATCTTTTGTAGTTTGAAGGAAATTGTATTTTGTAACTTGCTTTCAGTACCTGATTAGTGTTCGCCCACTTTTAGACGACGAAAATTACGAGAGAGTTAAATTATTAGCCAAGGAGTTTGAAGAAACCATAGCTGTGAAGCTACAGAGATACCTCATATTGAAATCATGGTAATTGTTAAATCTCAATTAACGCAGCCCGGCCCTCTGCCTACGTAACAATATTTAGGCTGTGCCAAAAGAACTTTACATTTTATATTTTAAAAGTTAGACTGTGTTATTTTCCAATGTTTTAAATAAGGGGTCGGCAACCTTTTTTGGCGCGAGTCATAATCAACCAAAATGTGATCAAACAAAAAGAGACTTGGGTTAGAGATATTTTCGTATTTTTCAAATCTTTTTGTTTTCTTATATAATATTATTTTTGGAACTAAATCGGGTCACTTGAAATAATCAAATGGTTACTCGGTGACCGGAGGGTCATAGGTTGCCAACTCCTGCTTTAAATATTTACAGATACATTAAGAATATAGATACATGTAAAAATTACATTGAGACATTCTTCCCTCAATACGTGTAAACACAACACAACATTATTTTGCTATATTGTTGTGCGTACGTTTGGGAAGGTTTCTGAGTTGGTAGAAATTCTTAGCCGGAGCCGCGAGCTGTAGCTAGTTTTGTATATTATTATTAAACAACTTCTATAAAATTAAATTGCATTGATGCAGCATGCGTGATCACAGCGGCAAATTATCTAATAAATCACCCTCAGTTCATTGGTTTGAATGAAGATTAGATAGATAAGTGGGGTCATCCTAAAGCGATACTAGTTGAATAATCCCAAGCAAATCTGACCAACTGCAAGTACTGTATTATACATAGATTTTAATTTTGTACATAGAATATTTCATTTCTCTTTTCATAATATTTTGTACTTAATTAGATTCATAAATCTGATTCGGTAGTATATTTTGTAGCATTTATATGACTACTACTGTATACAGGGTTATTTCTGTATAGTGGAATTTTCATATTGTTTCGAATCCTAAAAATAATCGATCGTTAGCTCTTATTTATTCCATGAGTGTATAAAGATATATTCGCACCCTCAACACACTGTTGGGAGAGGCCGCTCCAGATACCTTCTGCGCCCACGTCCTAAGCACGCTTTTGGGGAGATGATGCTTTAGCGTATAACTTTCGGAGTTTTCTTTATTCTTGTTTTAATTTTCTACAGAGATTATATTAATAAGTGTTACGTATTTTCACTATACAAAAAATAATTTTGTATATTTAGATTAATCAGCGCTAGTATTTTAAATTTTATGTGCATATACTTTAATGTGTTTGTGTGTGTAGGTGGTCAAGTAACTATGTATCTGATTGGTGGGAGGAGT
Organism: Thaumetopoea pityocampa; assembly: GCA_017165845.1. NCBI lineage: Eukaryota > Metazoa > Arthropoda > Insecta > Lepidoptera > Notodontidae > Thaumetopoea > Thaumetopoea pityocampa. The sequence continues at coordinate 55,717 of WUAW01004760.1, read as the reverse complement.
ATGTTTACCTTCGTGGCCGCTCACCTTTGATGGTCAACTCGAACTTCTACGCTGTAGACGCGATTCTGCTTAGACCTACACACATACAGGCGGCTCGCGCGGGAATATTAATACATTTATGCCTCAAGTTCAGAAGGCTTATAGAAAGGCAGGAGCTGGAGCCGGTAAGTAATCGTTTTTTGTTTGTAAATGGTGTATACAATTGCTTACTGGATATAGCCTTCTTTTCGGTTCTGTGGCTCTGAGGTTTGAACGCTAGCTGAGCTCGCTATTATTCCATGACTTCTTCGTGTTTAGGACGGCACGTAAAATAATAGATGATCGACTGGCATCATTAATTTTAATGAGACACGCTAGCAATTTAAATAGCTTCTCAAAGTATACATATTAAAATCAGTTTACAAATTACATCTTATAGGGATTCGACTATTTCAAGTTTCAACCATTTGTCACTATTGCATTACGCGTTGTACTGACGTTTCAATGATTTTAAAGCGTAATGTTTAATTTATTTTCAAAAGATAGCTCTGTTTGAAAGAGTGCAAAGGCGGTGAATGAAGATGATAGAGGAGTGCTTAAGAATAAACCTTATGAGGAGGGTCTAGAGATTCTCCAACTCTTGCTTGAAAAACGTAGTCTAAGGGGATGATAAATTGAGACATAAAATACTCTCGGAACATTATAGTTACCGAAATTCGAAGTTTATAGTCTGGATAAAAATAAAGATCTTCGAGGACATTCTAGAAAGCTATACAATCATCTACTTAATCCCTTTATTTTTTTTTAGTAACCTGTAGTTTTTGAGCGGATTGAACTTCATGATCATTTTAAAAGCGTACACACCTTGAATGCTTACAATATCTACTAGACAAGATCTTCGAATCACAATACCAGAGTCTGTTCATTATATATCATTAAAGATAAAATTGAATTTATTTACAACAAAAAGGTATTGTAATGCATAGTATTTGAAAAAAAAATTATGACTATGTAGGTAGTTACTATAAAATATGTATAACTAAATGGATGAAGTACTGTTACGCCAGCTAAGTTAGGTAATAACCTGTATTCTGTAGTAACAGACACTTCTCTATCAAATTAGTAGGATTACAATTTTATAGGATACGCTTTAGCATCACGGTAAAAAAATATTGATTACCTACTTATTAATCTAAATTTAATGTCTTATATTTTTATCTTCTTCGTAATAAAAATTATACTCCTTATTTAAGATGGAATATAATTTGTACGTTTATTATTCTTACATTTGTAAAATTCGTGATATTAACATACTTTAATGCGAAGTCATTACGTTAACATTTTTTTTAACAGATAATGCTACAAGGCATTGTGCCGCTGTGCTCCTGGCAGTACGAGAGGATATTCAACACCGTCCGCGTGCCAGGCATCGAAAGGGACAAGATAGTCCACTATCAGGATTCCACACACATAACTGTGTACCACAAGGGCCGATATTTTAAAGTATTTGTCTACTCGAGGGGGAGGCTCTTGAAGCCCTGTGAGATTCAAGTGTGAGTAATACTTGTCTTCTTTAGCATTATATGGATTTATCAGCTGCTTTTAGGGCGCGCTGCTGCTAACTGACGTCATCCCCGTAAGACGGCTAGTGCAGCTCGCTCACCAGTTGGAACCTACTAGTTTACGCACATTCTGATGCACGAACGTTACGTTTAAACTAGACGCTAAATTGGATAATCCCATCTATCACGCATTAATCGAATATGTAGCCTTGCTCAAGAGTTAATTTCTGTCAAAAAATCCAAAACAATGATTATCTGAAATAAAAACCAAGATCACTGACTTATCTTGAACGATTATCAAGTTTAAGTGAAAATAGACAAGCCACAATGCAATGCGATAGAAAAAAGGTACATGAGTGGCGATTATTGACCGGAGAGTGCAGCGCAGCGTGGCCGAAACGACAGCCTAGAAAGCGTCACTGTTCGTTCTCTATGGCTCTCCATAGGTCTTATATCAAGTAGGCTTATAGAGACTAATGATAATAGAAGCACCTCATTTCCAAACTAAGAATCTAATCGCATATATACAACGTTTCTACGCCGATTGTTCTATATAAATAGACTCCGGGTTAATAAAAACAAATTTATACATATACAAGTTAATACAGTGTAAAAATATTCGAACCACTCGCACCGAATAACATGAATTTATTTTAATTTTTAGTAAGCAATGAATAGGTACACACATCTTGAGTTTGTTATATAGTTAACATAAATAATTCGTAGTTACAAGAAATTTATACCTATATGCATTGACCTATATGATCGAAGCCTATATAAATATTCACTTTTTGTGGTAGCAAATAAAATGATTGATTATGCAATACGAATTATAGTTATTTACCAGTGAGTAATAAACGGCAACTGGGTATATAAGTTATATCAATAAAGAATGTATTCGAAAATGATTTCTGCTGCGGGCTACCTCATTGGGGATTCTGTCTCGTGTGGGTACTTCGAGCATAGTTTTGCAGGGTGACCTTAAGCTTTATAAGGTTCACATTCATGTATGTATCAGTATCATCGATATATGTATTAGTGTTTGCCTATATAGGTAAACATATTTATATTGTTATTTAGTGTAAGATACAGAGAAACCTAAAGTAGTAAGTATGAAGATAGATCAAGGTGAATGAAAGTGCCCAGCTGTAAATAATCCCCTGACTGCGGTTTCTGATATGTGGTTAGGCTTACTACATCCATGTAAGAAATGCGACTGACCTGCTGGCAATAATATTTGATATAATCTTTTTTAGACAAATTCAACAAATTTTGGACGACAAATCGGAACCGCTAGTGGGCGAGGAGAGGCTAGCGGCGCTGACGGCGGGCGAGCGGACCCATTGGGCACACATCAGGCAGACCATGTTCAACCGTGGACATAACCGCACTTCACTGCATTGTATCGAACGAGCTGCCTTTAACGTGTGTCTCGGTGAGAACACTTCACTCTAAATATCGAACAAAATCAGGCTCTTTCTTATGCTAGAAACAAACTGGCAGAATAGATGATGCATGTGCGTATTGTGATTCGAAAATCTTGTCTAATTGATTCTTCAAATCATTCAAGGTGGATGTGCTTATTATGCGTTCAGCAAATTATTATTCCACACAAATTTACAGATATCATTAAAGGAGGTAGGACGAGGGATTTTGGAGGGTGAGGATGTGATAGGGGCATATCGCAGTTTTGGGCAACAAAAGTAGATATGATTCGTGTCTCCTTCGTCGAATCCACATCCTCCTGATCCTAAGTTTCGCGAGGAACACTGGCGTACAGGACCTAGTCTAAGTCTGCAGATGATGCAGGTTGTTGACTTACTGACCTCACGAAACTTGAAAAACCATGGGGTATAGGAAATTTCAGGATGGTGGGCATTGGTTCATTGAGACACTAGCGTGAAGCCACTGTTTCACATGCTTTCTTTCATTATTTATTTAGGCTGGTAGCTCTTAAAATCATGGGTAGTCAACCCATGATTTTGCCAATGACAGTTTTTTTTTATTTTAAAGTTTTAAGGCAGTTGTGCATTGTTGATAAAATTTAGTCAGTGGGTATTTTTAAGAAGTATATTCAATTGAGCTTATCAGTGTGCTGAATAGAAGGAAACAACTTTAAGTTAGTATTAATAAGAAACTGATAGAATTTATAAACGCGACACAAATAATATTGTATATTGTGTATTAGTTGCTATTTGTTTTGAATTTAGCAAGAAAATAGATATGCTACGACGGGCATATAAATACGTATAATAGCTCAAACTTTATGAGAGATTATACATTTCATTTATCCTATTAATATTTTATAACAGGCGTCAGGTCAAGGTGTACTTAGTTTTTTAGCTTGTCCGGCAAATAGACTTAAGTATACGGGTAAGCGACCGCGGCCCCCCGAGCTACTACTGTCTCTTCCTTCTCCTTCCGAGACAGTAGTATCCTATATCCTATAGTCCTTCACCAAAATTCCATATTACTTCCTCAATACACTTTCCCACCTCATCCTCTTTCCTTTCCTCTCCATTACGCCGTGGGAATGCAATGAGGAACTTTAATACTTTTGAACCTTATAAAATGGAGGCGTCGCGGTTTGCCACCCGACGCGTCTCATTGCCCGCGGAGGCGAAATGTGGACTGGGGATAGCCACTTTGGTACATCAAACAATCGTAGCAAGTGGAAAGAAGTGGTCTCTGCCTACCCCAATGGGAAAGTGGCGTGATTGTATGTATGTAGTATGTACTATGATCTCTGCCTACCCTTATGGGATATCGGCGTGAGTGTATGTATATATAACGGGCGTATATATGTATATATAACATGTAAAATGTTGTACTTCTGTTTTACCTTCTCTTTCCTAGCTTTATTAACTCGAGCTGTTATGGCTACGGCGCGTCTTGCTAATTAATCCACTCCACTGTGCCCGATCTTAAACATCGTCAATAGTGAACTCGTCACACGACATCTAGCAAGCGCTTTTAGGGTCGTGTCGTGCCCCAAGGACATGCATATCAAGGAATCTCTTAACGAAACACTCTCTCAGTCGTGCATAACGTAACCAAACCATCTCCACTCGACTCTCCTGAAGCTTATTTATCGCTTCCCTGATATCAGCACTATCTCAAGTATAGGTTATATATGTTACATAGACGATCAGCATTCTCATGTCCTTGATCCAGAACTCCTGAATATGTTTATTCAATGTTGGCCAATACTAGATGCCGTTACAAGTCAGCTATATATGATAATAGTTTTGACCGCGACTTCTGCGTGAAAAGTTGAACTGAGTCATTATGTTCTGCCTTATCCTCTGTACTATCCAGACCTTGTTACATTACATTGGGTATTACTTGCTCTTCTCGTTAAAAAAAATTATCTCCGTGATAAACGGATAAAATCCGTAAGTGTGATAAAACTCATCTTGATGAATATTTTACAAGAAGATGTCATTAATTTTGAAAATAAGCTTCCTAAAGATGGAAGAAGGTAATTTATAACACAAGAAATCAACCTTATAGCACAAATATCGTGCATTCATTTTGCATTAAAAAAAGGAAACTTATAGTACACAAGTATATTTAAACTCGCACTTATTTTCTGTCACTATTATAAGCATTGGAATTTGCACTTTCCATAAAATAACAATCTAAATAATAAACGGTTGATAAATCCATACAATTATAATATGTACGCATTCTTAAACACTTTCACTCAACGCTTATCATTTGAATCACATTTGTAATTTGAATGTCATTGTTATTTGATTATACGGTATCCGGGTGCGAGTAAAGGGCACAGACAAGACAGCATTGACACAATTAAGAATAATGTTATCATTTAACAATGAACTTCATTTACTTGGTTTATTGTTTGTTGGACAGTCTGATATTGCGTCCCAATTTCCAAACAGAGATACCGAGTAACTGAGGCCTGAACTGATTTGGATGTGGGCGATATCGTTCGAATTTTTATATTGTGCCTGTTTGTTACATATTCAGGATATGTGTCTGTCTGTGTGCGTGAGCGCGCGCGCGCGCGTACGTGTGTGTGCACGCACGTATGTGTCTGTGCGTGTGCGTGTGTGTGTGTCTCTGTGTGCGCATGCGCGTGCGTGTGTGT
>WUAW01004760.1:689-25479 GCA_017165845.1 Thaumetopoea pityocampa | reverse complement strand
TGTCAGGACTATAAGGCGGATGTTCCAGTTCCGTGAACCCGCATTGATGAACTGCATCCTTCGAAACACCGACAGTGTGAACTAGGGCGTTCTCGTGAAGCAACAGGACGTCTTTATACAGCTTGCCTCTGCGCTTCTCCTTTATTATTTCTCGCAATTTATATATTAATGAAGCATAATATTCGCCATTTACGACTATATTGCGTTTTTTAAAATCCACCATCAAAACACCTTGGAAATCCCAAAAGATTGTGCACATGAGTTTTTTGGTTGATTGTTGCACCTTTGCCTTTCTCGGTGGCTTTTCACCCTTATAACGCCATTTCATTGACTCGCGCTTGTTTTCTGGATCATAATACAAGACCATAGTTTCATCACCACTCACTAGTCACTCGATCACATTATTTGGGTTTTCTCCACAAAGATCCAAAAACTCGGAAGTACAGCGCACTCTCTCCCGTCTCTGAAGATCTGAAAGAAGTTTCATCATGCACTGACTTTTTTTTTCATATGAAGATCACGATGGACGGTACTTTTAGACCCAAGTCTAGCTCCAATTTCTCTAATCTTAAAAGGGCGGTCACTTAAAACCTCTTCTTCGATTAGAGCAATAGTTTCGAGAGTGAGCACTTTCACGGGTCGACCGTTATGGCCGATGTCTTCGACGGTTTATCTCCCGAGGCGAAACTCTTTCAGCAAATTTTTCACTGTGCTTTAAGAGTGGGCAGACTCCTTAAATACTATTCGATGCAACATAACATGTATCGATAAGTCGCGTAAAACTATATCAGGCCAGTTCATTATGGGACCGACTACGTATGTTGTGATAGAATTTTTTGTAAGACGTTTTGATATTTACTATCACCTGATCTAGTCCGAGTGGTTATAACACTAGGTACAAGGCATAAGTTGGCCCATTATGACGGCAACTTTTTATTAAGTACCCACAATTACTAATATACCTTTATTTTAATATACCTTCATTACATTACATTGTATTTGATAATATAATGAATACAAAAGTATATTTATACATCAAATTCTTACAATATGTATGTACTAGTTTTTACTCGCGGGTTCGCTCGCGTTAATGTCCTTATGCAAGTCAGAGATCATTGAAAATACAATTATTTGATAACTTTGTAAACTATTTTTTCTGTCCTTCGGAACAGTTTTTATTTCGCGATAAAAGGTACAGAGGACTTTCACAGGATGATGATGATCTACTGATACTTCCACTTACAAAGTGTATGAAAAGATCTAAGTGTAATTAATAAATAATGTTTACTGGACTTCACGGGCATTCTGTAAATTATATAGAATACTAAATTATTCAGATTGCCGATGTATTAAAGTATTCAGCATGAAAAAGAAACTTCTTCCTCATTCAGTTTTAAATATGTTTTGAAAATTGGCAATAAACCCTAGTTCAACGTCTATTACTGAACAGCAAAAAGCAATTACAATTTGTACTCAAATAACCAATAGGCTGTGAGTGATCAATTGAACTTATGCTGATGTTTATTGTATGTTTGGAGTGTAAATTGATTCTGGCTAGTGTAGATAAATTTTATGCATATTTTTCAGATTATCAAACGTTTCTGGATTTTATCACAAATTAAAAATTAACATATTGATGGTGGAATACAGAGGCTATGGATTATCGGAAGGAACGCCATCAGAAAATGGCCTATATGTGGATGCACAATCTGCCATTGATTATCTCATGCAGAGGACAGATATAGACACTAGTAAAATAATAATCTACGGCAGGTCTTTAGGTAACTATACTCATATAATACAGTTTGTGCAGAACTGACTGGCTACGCCTTATGTATGTATGCGGCGCATAGTGATCTAGATTTAAAAAAAAAGATGACTGGTAATATCTAGTTTTTACGCGACTAAGTAAAAAGGTGGGTTATGATTTTGATTGGTATGTATGTTCCCTCATAACTTACCGACTTATCATAATTTAACAAATGAGGTATGGTTGAAAGCTTTATGATTGTCTGCTGGTTATAGGCTATGTGACGTCACATTAAATTGAATATGGCGCCCTTTAAAGGGCATAGTCATGAACTAAAAATTGTTTTTTAATAATACCGTGTTGGGTATAAATGAAAGGACTTAATTAGCACATTTCAAATGTACATATATTGTTAGCTGTTGCTTGCGGCATTACTTGCATGCACCCGAGAATTGGGGATAATTTATAAAATCACGCCTCAGATGTGAGCCAAACATATATTCTCTCTAAACCTACCCAAAATACATACATAATAAATAGGTATTTCATTATGGACTACACATGTTAAATTATATATCAAACATTCGATTCGGTACAATGTAAACCAACCAACTTAATTTATTCGGCAGAATATATAAGACAAATATGCTATAATAAAATACATTTATTTACATAAACTGTTTTTTACGCATGTACATACACATACATTTCTGTTACTTCTCGACAGCAAAAATTTTCAGTAAAGAAAAAAGTTAGTCAGTTGGTGCTTGGTCCAGAGAGAACGGAGGATGATGGAGAGTTTCAAACTGTAACTACTATAGTATTTGAATGATTATTTATGAAAAAATAATCGATTTACCCAGTCTGGACTGATTTTTTATTGTTCTGTCATCCCATATTATTAATCGTTGTTATCATCGGAATCCATTCTAATCAATCTATCATCATTTATTTATTTAAACGTTATAGACGATTCTTCTCTGCCAGCCTACTTTTGGTCTCATCCCATCGTTTGATTCGTCCAAGACAAACATACAATTGGCTAATTTTAATGATTATGGCTCGAGGGTGTGATGGGCAGGGCGTTGTTGACATATGAACGGATAAATATCATATTAACCGAGATGGAAGAAATTTTAAAGCTTACCAATACTACTTACTACCGCTTACTCGCACAATTGAATGTCTCCTCTTTAAGATAGTCATTATCTTTGATGTTTTTTTTCGTGTTTACATTTCCTAGATAGACATTATCTTTGATATTTTTTTATGTTTACATTTCCTATATGTAAGTTGTATTGAAAATAATAGATTGTACGATGTATTTAAAAATAAGTAGATATTTTTTTAATTTTAGGTGGTGCCGTCGCAATTGATTTGGCTTCGCGACTTGAATACAGAAACAAAATATGGGCCCTTGTGGTAGAAAACACCTTTACTAGTATACCAGATATGGCGCAAGTCTTATTGAAATGGAAATGCCTACGATGGCTTCCACAATTTTGCCATAAAAATAAGGTACATGTCTATAAAATCAAGCAAGTGTGTGAAGGTTCATGGAAATGCGAGTGTGGACCTTTTTATTACATCATAGGCTTTAAATCCATGAAATGAAATATATAGTGTGGCTACGTTACGAAGGCTGGGGTGTTCCCCACCACGGCCATCGTAACGTGTGTCGTTGCCAGAACCCGTTTTTTTTATTATACTATTTCTTTGTTGTTTCAGTATATGTCTTTAAAGAAAATTAATCGTGTGACGACTCCAACCTTAGTAATGTGTGGGTCGAACGACACGCTGGTTCCTCCATCCATGGCCAAGGAGCTTTATAAGAAATGTGGCGCCGTCTGCAAGAAACTTGTGGTGGTTCCGGGAGGCGGCCACGACGACACCTGGACCTGTAGAGATTATTACAAAGTCGTTCAGGAATTTCTACTGGTCATCCCTCCGTTATCCAATGAAATTGTCAGCTTTTATGATGAAAATACGAACTCAGCCACACCAAATACAGTGCATATTGTATAACATATATTGGAACTAGGTACTCATCTAAATTCTTACGTACTAGGTGAAAAATTAGATTGTTATGATTTTAGAGATATTTATATTAAAAAAAATAAATAAACTTTTTTGTATGTATTCGTATAGGATAATTTTGTAATTCCAACGTATTTAGTACAAATAACAATCGTCAATAGGTACCAAACGGAAATAGGGTGTAAGCGTTTCTACGAAAATCGAACGTCTAACAGTACGTGGCTTATAGTAATTATTAAATATTTTTGTAATTCGCTAAATTCACTAAATTATATGGCACGAGTCAAATTTTCGACTTGTATTTGACTGATTTTATTACATCGCCAGTATTATAAGTGAACGTTCAAATAATTTTAAGACCACCTTAGTATAAATGAGCAATATGTAAATCAATTCCTTATAGAGTATATTTTTATAGTTCAAGGAATAACTCTCTTGATATCGATTTGTGTCATATCTTTATGAAATGATTTATACAGAACACGAATGAGTACAGTTTACGTCTGCTATAGGTCCACTAAGTACGTATATAGTTGTGAAATTCTAGGTTTATTTGTAATAATAAGTAAATAATGATCGTGTTTACAAATCATTTGAAAACACATGTATTTGATAATTATACAATTAATGTGTTTCAATGTCACAAACAAGAAATAATATATTATCAAGCCAAATCAATTGTAATAAAGGTTTGATTTAAATAAGCTATAGACAAAAAATATAATTTTTATAATGCAGTTCCAATCAACTAAATTATGATTTAACCTGTGCTTTAGGAGTAAAATAATATTGCTATAAATTGAAGAAGAAATATTGGCTACAAGATTAATTTTTAACAATTAATGTCTCAAAGGTAGTCAACTCGGAATTTTGTCAAGTTACAAGCATGATTTATAAAGGGATATATTTGTACTCCGCACACAACTCGTTGGCTGCTCCTCAGATACGTGAGACGAGTGGAGGGAGCGTTTATCAAAGTACAATATGGTTGCGGCGCTTGCCTTCTCCCTCGCGCTGCCACTCACTACACCTGAGGCGTGGTCAACGATATGCACACCAAGGTTTTATTATATAGATTTATTTACATGAACATCATAAGAACCAGCTGAGATATGAGAGATCATCGTTATACTGCGATTCAAGGAACATCTTAGAGACGCCTATCACGCGTGAAGACGAAAAATCCTCTTTCACGGAAGAGGCCTATGTTTAGCCGACGATGGACTCCCATAAGTTAAGGACGATGATTTAAATATGCATTTATTAAAGCTATATTCCTGTTTGTTCCTGTAACCATCGAAGACAAATAATTACAGTTATTACAATAATTAATATACTCTCAAACTGGGGTATTTGGAGTCCTGCCCAATTTGATGTAGTTTTTGTTAATTATCTGTGAACGTTACTTTTTTTTTTTAAAAACGTTAATTGTTTAAATTGAAATAACGTCATATAAACGTTCATTATTGAAATAATGTCTATAAAGACGACCTAATTTCTGTCCTAAATCCTAGACTTAGTTAAGATTTGCCATTCCGTAATAATTGCACGGTGACTAGAGATAGTGTGATGCAAAGTGTAGCAACACTTTGCATCACACTATCTCGTTTAAAAAAAAAAAATATTTCGTTTATAAATTCCGATTTAAACATATTTTAAGTTTTGTTGTTTTTCATCGTGCAAAAATAAATAAAATGTAAATATCTTCTATTTACCTACCATGGTAGGTAAAGGTATCTTTTGTTCAATTTTTACTCGCAAAGCGTATATGATACGAAATCGACATTAAGTTATTTTGTGATAACTGAAGTGCGCGCAATTTCGTTGTAATTTAAATAAATATTATCTTTTCTACTTAATCAGTTTATTTTTCACAACCTTAGTTTATAAGTTACAAGAAAAAAATGTAGGATGTGCTCTCTATAAAATATTTATGAAGCTGATGAATAGTGTGAATATCTATGAAAATTTAAGTAAGATGTGATAACAAAGATGGAGGAAAGAATTCTTCAATTGTTTGGCCATTTATAGTGGGTAAAATTCGGCTGATTCGAAATACAAATGGCAGTATTTGCGGAGGGTGCCCAAAGAAACCCCAAACCAATCCTACCTTAACCTTTTTAACAATGCAATTATTTGTTATTAATTTTTACATTTGACATGTCGTAATGAATTTTATTCTATAAATCATTCATCCATCATATTATTGGCTCGCCTTATTTCTTACATGTATGTAGTCTAAACTATGAAATCAGTAACCCGGTGTTTACATTATATTTCCTGTCGGCCGTTTAATACTCTGTAAGCCATTCTTAGAGTCTTTGTTTTTGTCTGGGCTATCGAGTTACGCTGATATAATTCGAGTCGACCAGAGTGCCCATGGTGTTTCGAGGACCAGTGTGAATTGTATCGTTAAGTTCGTTCGACGTCGGGGGGTACGTCTATCGCATCCGCGTTGAGAGGGTGTTTAACGGTTCGCAGTGCTCGCGTGTATTTGCATAATAATATTTTTTGAGTGCGTGAGTGGATTGCGTATGTCTATACTAGTGGGCCGTAGTATTATACTTTGTGTAGTGGACTGTGGAGTGTAACAGGCTATCAGGTGTCACCAGTGCTTCGAGTCGACTCGTTTGATAGATAAGTTCCTCTCTCCCTTAAGAAGTGCTTTTTTTATGTCATATACACTCTTATTGGTATGCTCTTTAGTGTGGCTCCCAGTTCCCTGACTGACCAACTACAGTGCTAAACCCACCTGTTTATCGACGTGTATCTCTCAGCAAGGTTGCCTACCTTGTTAGTTTGAGTTACAAATACATAAGTATTTGTATCGTTGGGCCACCTATCCGCTGTCGTACAAAAACAAAGTAAATATATACATATTTTTTTTAAACATTGTAATATTTCTAACCACTAATCACTTTTTTGGACTTTCATAACAGAAAATCTAAGTTTTCGCCTAACGACCCAGTCAAATTAGTTTATTTTGCTTTTCATAAAATACGTTAATTTATTTCTTAAAAAAAGTCTTATAATTTACATAAAAACGATTGAATGAACAGAACGATTGAGTTTGTTAATCTACGTTATACACAATCTCTTTCTAGAAGGTCGTCTTCATTTAAAAAAAAGACTATCGAGATAAATGAAAATTAAGTACTTCATAAATGTTACCTACCAAAATAAGTTATTATTTCTCCGGATAAAGTCGTTGATAGGATCACAAAAGGTTTAGGCGACACATCGCTCATCCAATAGAATAATGACGTAATTGCAAAAAAGTTAAAATTTTATTTTGTGTTTAATTTGGATGATTTGTTGTTTAATATGGATTTTTTTCGAAAACGCTCAAATTATTAATAATAATCTATAAATAAATTATGGAAAATTATGATAATAATATGATTTACAAAATGGGTATAATCCAATTTTAAAATGAAAAGCTTCTGATAAATTGCAAAAATGTAATTACGTCATTGTTCTATTGGATGAGCGATATGTAGTTTTGGGGGAAATCCGACTGACGCGTCACCTACATAATGTTTTATATCGTTTATCTATACATATATAATTACATGTCCTGACTGACTGATTCATCATCGCAGAGCCTAAACCGTTGGGACTACAAACTTGAAAGTTTGGTAGTTGATGCCTTATATGTTGTAAACATCCATTAAGATAGGATTTTTTGAAATTTCACCCCTAAAGGGGTAAAATAAGAGAAGAACGGTTGTCCGTCATTTTCAAAATAAGAAGAATAAAATTTAGCATACCTGCTTCTGGTTAGAAATAAATGGACACGTATGACGGTGTTTTTCAAAATTTCACCCCTAAGCGGGTGAATGAGGGTTTGTAAATTTATATGGGAAGTTCTGGTTAGAAATAAATGGACACGTATGACGGTGTTTTTCAAAAATTTCACCCCTAAGCGGGTGAATGAGGGTTTGAAGATAGAAGCACGAAATTCCTATACCTGCTTCTGGCTAGAAGTAAATGTACACTTGTAACGGCGTTTTTCAAAATTTCACCCCTAAGAGGGCGAATTAGCTTAATAATTTTAGCCCCAAAATGGAACACCGCAAACGTCGTTCCCAAAGAAATAATACGGTAATTAAATGTTAAAATTAAAAAAAAAACTAACCACTTGAGTGAAGCCACAGGAAACAGCTAGTTTTGACATATAAATATGGGTTTCTCTTGTTTATTAGTAGTCAATAATCGTGAACGACATTGAAATATTAGAATAAAAGTGTGACTTTTTAAGGCAATAGACTTGCGGGAACTTTTGCCTAGACAAAGTGATATACGTCGAGTTGACTTCAAAACTTCGAAGTAATAAATGTGGCATATCGATTTGACATATTGTTAACTTGAAGAAATATTATTAAAATCACCGCATCGAGATGCAATAAAGAAAAAAGCTTACGATGTAAAGCTTGTACCAATGCTTTACTGGCTTCAGAATTTTCGCATATTGACGAATTATCAAAGCAAGTGATGGTTATTATTCGTCGAGTCTCCCGTGGACCCCTGAGGGTCTACCTGGACCACTTTGGGAACTAAGGCATTAAGGGGGGATCCTGCTTTAGAAGGCTCAAAAATCGATTTCTTTGGGGATTTTTTTTAGGATAAAAAAATAAGCAAGTCTAGCGAACTTTTTAGATTATTTTATTACATGTCTGAACATGGGGGAAAAAAATTATTTAGAGAAAAATATTCACATGCAACCGATTTTTATGCACATTCGTGCAACCGCTGTTTGCAATCGGCGGGACAGATGGAGCTCGTAATTTTCATCTGAAACAAAAAAAACAAACACCATTTTAATTTCTATATATTTATCTTCTATATGAACTAAGAATAACTAAAAAAATTATGAAATTTGAATGTTTTCTCAGGTTTGAAAAAAGAATGTGCTTTTTGTAAAATAAAAAATCATTTCAACTTGCTAAAAAAATTGTTAAGAATTTTCTTTCGGGAATGCTTTTAGTTCAAATAGAAAAGAAAACAATACTGAAGTTAACACGCCTTGGTTTGTTTTGATTGGTCGTCTAGTTTTTTTACAATCACGCCCGCCAGTTCAGATAAATCGTAAAAATGAAAACTCGAGAAAAGGGCTTTAAAGTTTTCGATAAAAAAATGTTAATTTTCGACTACTTACGGTTATAATATGCTAATCAGCTATTCCTGCGCCATAAAATAAACCTTCTTCTTCCTCAAAAAACTCATTCTGATGAAGTTGTTCGAGTCCGTAGACTCGAACAACTTCATCAGAATGAATTCATTCATCACGGCCCGTAGGCCGTGCGAGCTTCCTTGCTGGAAAAGGACGTACGCCGATTTTCCCTCTCGATCCGTTATGCGTCGACGTTATCCGCAAACATCTTTCAAATTTGGCCAATTTTCAGATCGAGTAGCTGCATAGTATTTAAAACTGCAGAATATCCTTCATTGAACATTCCTGCAGCCATATATGCAGCAATTTTAACGATTTTTCTGCCAGAATTGAGGTGTTTTGGGTTCATGCGCCAGACGGTAGAGTTGAAAGATTCTTTTGAATTTTGCGTATGCCCGCCTAAGCATTGCGTCGAAAGTTTGTCGTTTGAAAGTTCTTCGTAGATTGGACAAATATGTTTCTCCACATTTTCTTCAATCAATCGAGCAGGATGTTTGAAAGACGGAAGAGAATTCGTGGCTTCAGCTTTGCGCCATTCACACCAGCTTTTGGCGCCTGACGGACAATTCTCGTGGCGAGATTTATCGCTCGAACAATAATGATCTAGCGTTGCCATAATAGCTTTTTTCATATTTTCGACAGAGTTAATATTTCTCCTTATTGCCAAACCATAATAAATTGTTAACTTTTTAATGAGTATTTTAACTACTGAACGTATTCTTTGGTGAGGATTTTTTATGAATCAGACCGTAAGTATATAGCACGTCTACGAATTCAAAATATTGTTTGGAACGATCGTCGAACCTTTTCAGGTGTATAGTCCGGAGTTATTCGACCGAGGGAAGGGAGCGCGCGCCCCAACTGCCCGAGCGCTCGTATACCTGCTCAATACCCCAGTGCGTTCAGTGCTGTGTCTTTGGGACTATTTCGAATTAGCCTATATAAATTTGCCTATACATTCTTAGATGCATAAGGAATATATTTAAGCAATAAAAAAAAATCGATTTTTTGAGCCTTCTAAAGCAGGATCCCCCCCTAACACTTATGCTTAAATTAATACAATAAAAACAAATTTTGAAAAATAGCAAAATGCAAAAAGAATTTCCTAAACAAAAAAAAAATAACAGTGAAAGGATTACATAATCACCATGTTCAATGTTATTGAGTTCCAAAAAGGAAGCGGTTATTAGCCGACTTCGAAAAAGTGACGATTATAAATTCAACGTGTGTATTTCTGTGGTGTCAAGGAAAAAAGGGAATAAGTCGACAAATTTAAAAAATCTTTTGCACACATGTGTTTAAAACATGATGTAAAAAAAACGAGTTAATATATAGTACTGTATGTTATTTTACTTTATATAAAATTTATTTATGTTTATTTTATATATAAATATGTCATAAAAAGGTGAAATAAGTTGAATGTAGTCAGTTGCTGATAGATGATTCATACCGTTTTTCCTTAATACCACAGATTTTATCTATGTACATCTCTTACATCCTCAAAAATAAACCAATTTTTTGTGTGTATGTGTAGAATCTCGCTCACCCTATCGAGATGTGGTAGGCGATGGGCGAACATGGTGTGGCCTTATTAGCCGATCAGTTCAACCGCATTCTCACTACGGGAATGATGTCTAATGAGTGGCGATACAGCGTGATTGCCCCCTTTTACAAAGGCAAATGCAGCGTAGATTGTGGTAGCTAGGGTATCAAGATCTGTGCCGCACCATGAAGCTCTTCGAACGCATAATCGATACTAATACTAAGCTCCGCCGCGAGTGCAACGTCTCGGAGTGTCAGTATGGGTTTCGTAAAGGAACATATACCATGAACCCAATCTTCGCTTTAAGAACACTGACCGAGGCGTACAGGGAAAGATCTCTAACGTTGCCGTTTTAACCCCCGACGCAAAAAAGGGGCGTTGTAAGTTTGACGTGTGTCTGTGTATCTATCTGTGGCCGCGTAGCTCCCAAACGAATGGACCAATTATGATGGTTTTTATTGTTTGATAGCTGATGTTATCGAGATGGTTTTTAGCTATAATTTATGAAGATCATCCCAGGAATTTGGAGACCATGATCTCTACTCTCATTTCCTAGTTGACAAAAGGTTCTTACCAACTTTAACTTGTCTAATTGATAGATATTTTGGTGTACTGTTACTTCGGTGGTATTTCTAAGATATGACAACCTTGGGCTGATGATGCAGCATCAAGTAGTTTGCGGGATACCCAACTCTTCAACAGTTACAGTAGATATAACGTGTTTGGGCTCATAAAAATCGTCTCAATGAGTATGTGTTAGATGATGATTAGAGAATACTAAGAATGGGCGGATTTTGTTCTGTGGATTTTGGCATACAAAATCTTCTATTGTGATTTTGTGTTTCGTCCAGAAACGTACGCGGACGTGAAGTCAGACCGTTGTTCGTAGCGTGTCTACTAATAAACAATATAAAAAGTCTAAAATAAAAATTAAAAATTTAAAAACCGACACAAAAACTTCTAAAATCTGAACAAATAATGTGTGTTTGTTGGCCTTCTAACTTTATTATAAGTACCCAGTATTTTGATCCAAGTCATCGCGTCGGGAGACCACTAAGTAAATAAAATGAATCTTTTACTAAATTTGAACTACGAATGCGGAATGTATAATTTAAGCCTAGAAACAAAAAAGGTTTATAAATTATACCGAGCAACAATTAAATATTATTTAGCGATCCCCCATTGCGACGACTCTTGGATCAAAATACTTATAATAAAGTTAAAAGGTCAACAAACACAAATTGTGTCGGGATTTTTTTTTTAATTTTTATTAGATTTAGAGAAGGCCTTCGACTGTATACCCCGTCAGTGTATATAGTGGGTACTTCGCTCCAAGTGTTCCGGAGGCCTATATTGACGTTGTCAGAGATAATTGTACCGATTCTGTTTCTATAGTTAGAACTGCTATTGGCGATACCAAACTCTTTCCAATTACTGTAGGTGTTCACCAAGGCTCAGCTCCAAGCCCGTTTTTGTTTAATGTAGTGCTCAAGGTAGTCACCGCGAGCCTCCATGGTTGCTGATGACATAGCACTCGTTAACCAAAGCAAGGGGTATTTCGAGCGTAAAGTGAACATCTGGAGAGTTCGCTTGAGAATGGAGGTGTGAAACTAAATGTGTCGAATACTGAGTACATGCCGTGCAACCCATGCGGAAATGCGGATCCATCTACCATCAGAATAGGTTCTGAAGATGCCATAAAAACGGATAAGTTCAGATACCTGGGTTCCGTCTTGTACGCTTCTGGTTGCATAGATCACGACATCCAAGACCGTATTGACGTAGCATAGGTAAAATGGCGAGAGGTCTCTGAAGTGCTGTGCGACCGTAAAATGCCTCTAAGGCTGAAAGAACTGGTAGAGGCATTGTCAGACCAGTTTTCCTAAACGGTAGTGCGTGTGGTCAACCTTGAGTAGACACATTCAGGAGCTCCGTGTCACGGAGATGAAGATGCTGAGGTGAATGAGTGCCGTCACACCTGACCGCGTGCGTAGCTCATATATCCAATCCAGTCTCGGCGTACGTGACGTGGCAAATAAGCTCCAAGAATCGTTTAAAATGCTTCGGTTACGTAATGCGCTAGCCCAGAGACTACGTCGGTAGGAAATGCCTCGATATGTCTGTCCTTGGAACACGATCTCGGAGCTATCCTAAGAAGCGCTGGCTGGATGTTGTGGTCAAGGACATGGAAGCCAAGGAATAAACTTATGATTGAGGATGTCAAAGACCGAAAAATGTAGAGGAAACTTAGTAGGAAGGCGGACCCCGGCAATGGAAGCCGGGATTAATAACACCAAGACTGTAGAATTTTGTTCCGTTTCGGTTTCGTGGTTATTGTAAAAATCCTGAATAAGTGAACTCATGTTCCGAAAATATTGGGCGAAATTTATAAATAGACTTCGACATGGAAATCTACAAATATAATTAGTATTTTAAACTCATCCCTAAAAGGGTAGAATAGAGGTGAAATTACTATATTTTATAGCATTATTCCGCGAAAAATGGCTCGATTCGTATTATTTCTGATTTAAAGATATTAAGGTACAGGTAGGAGATACTATAATAAACTTGGATCTCGATATAAATAAAAAATATTTAATCACCTAAAATATTTATTTTATCATACGAAGTTTATTTAACAATCCACGCACCATACGGTAGGTACCCTAACGTACATATGTAAATTATACGATATGAACGTCTCCAGAAGAGAGTCGGTTCGTTCAATAATGTAAGCACAAAATATGAAGCTAATAATAACGCTATCAAAATAACGCTCACAACTATTCATATCATATCAAAGAAACAATTTATATCCATCTAATACTTAATCCGTCACTTCATCAAAAAGGACACTCAGTTTAATTTAGTACATAAATTGCGATTACATCTAAATACTTTGCTAGTGCAAATTGAAATAAAACCAAAGGTAATCTATCAAAGATCAATTAAAACAATAATCTAAACTCAGTTATATATGCATAGATTATATAAATAGAATGAAAATAACATTACGAACCTTTCATGCTCTGATATACAAAACTGTAAATATAACAATTCGCTTTTACATAAAGTTATTTATATTATTAAAATTACATTTAGATAGACAATTATACTTATCAAAATTGCCTAGGGATCAAGTGTTTCATAGAGATTTTTTTTCTATCCAGAATTCATCATTTGTTGTACTGGACTCCTTGTACGGTGCAACCGTACAATTTATCAAGTCACCAGTTCACGTGAATTTCGCGGGCGATTACCTTCGTAAGGCGCGGCAGTTCGCGATCGGCTAGCAAGGAAACCGCGCGTGCTCGCAATCATTGTCACGTCCCATTCGTAGATATTAAAACATAGAGAAAATAAATAAATTCAAACAACAACCCGAGTGTAATTAAATTTTTAAATAATGTGTGTATCGGCGAGCAAGAGACCGTACACTCCTACTGATTATTTTTAGTGACATAATAAAAAATAGTAGAAATTTTAAAAATTTAGAAATTATGATTAAATCTTCTGTCAACTAGAATTACTATAAAATATAACGACGTTTTCGAGACAAAACCAGTGCAATTTCTGATTCGAATAAAAAAATGGATACTTTAAGACAATGGTAATCCAGTGGTGAGAATATATTAATAGAATAATAGTAAAAAAAGTCTTGATCCCTAGGCATTTTTGTGTCTATTATTATATAATAATTTGTAGATACACAAAAGAGCACATTTGTGCCATGAGTATCGTATTAGCGTAAAGTTTGCGTCCTCGCCTTCCGCTGTCTACACGATCGCGCACCATTAATAGTTTTCATCACATATCCGATCAACTACGTATTCACGATTTAAAAAAATAACTTCACTTGAAATGGGATTCCAAAACGGAAAATTAAAATTGAGGTATATTCGGAAGGCATCTGTGAAGGATAGTACAGGCACAGTTTTACAAATTCATACGGTTCGATGTCGCCTTCGGTGACGGGCGACGTTGACATGCGTAGTATTGAGAACGAGAGCGAGCGAGGCAACCAGTTGCACACTAAGCGCGCTGAGTAACGGAGACTACCTTCACCCCTTAAAGTCCTCGACCTTTGTTATGCACGATCAAGTACATTGGTTGGTTGGCGGTGTGTAACATTGTAAAACTGTGGTACAAATGTGGGTAGGTATTATAGATTTACAAAAATTCGTAGATGACGTTGTATATGATCGTCTGCACATTGTGTGCAGTGCAGGTGGCGCAGTGCATCGTGTGCGAAGGCGAGGCCGTGGCGTCCCGCTAGCGACGCACTCCGAACTCGACGGCGTCGTCCTCGGTGATGTCTCCGTGGCGCCACAGGTTGAGGTGCGAGCTCTTAGCGTGCTCCTGCGCCGCGCGGTATTCCGCCATCAGCGCGATCAGTCTGTGATCGCGCAGCGGTTCCATCAGGACCAGACCCTCCTTGATGAGGTTCTAGGACAACAAAAACGATATTTAATATTAATAATAAACAAAATATTAGAAACTGCTTTTAACATGTAAGTAACCAAAATAAGAATAATTAAAAAAACTACTGCATTTATAATCCACATATAAATACGTAAACGTGATCAAATTTTATTTATTCAAATTCAAATTCTGTATTGTTGTGTTGTCAGTTATCTTTCGAAATTTCTCGAGCTTTTATATTCATAAAATACGCAGTTGCAGCCGCGGCTGTAATAAATAAAACATTAAAATTACTTTGCCAATATCGACGTTAGTGTTAAGGTCGAGGACCGTGACCGCAGGTGGTGTGCCGCGGGTCTCCACGTTGAGGTGCAGCTTCTTGTTCAGAGTATCGGCGGAGAAAACGGCAATCGCTTCGGACCTGTCGTCGGGGTCAGACGGGAACTTGACGCAGCATAGAGTATACTCAGTCGCATAAGGTGGATCAGACTCCGTACCCGCTGGCAACGCTGCTAGTCTGGTCACATGCACCACCTGAATAATATAATTATATATACTTTTAGCGATCCTTCATGGCAGAAGACGAATTCTGAAAACTTATTACAACCATACAGGTTATTAATTTGAGCCCTATATTGACTTACCTCTCGATTTCCATAATCTATATACAGTATATGCGCCATTTTATCTTCAGTGATTTTTTCAACTCTCGCTCTATACCACTGGTCATCCACAGTAAAACGAGCTGCGCAGATGTTTCCTTTCCGTGGAATATAAGAGCCGGGTAGTGGGGCATTATTATTGAATTCATGGTGAATCTTTTCCATCAGAGCTTCTAACCTAGATCCCAGATCAACATTCTGTGCATAGAAATTGCCTTCGTTTGTCACTTCAGTGATCACTATTTTCTCATATTTTACAGTACGATCTTGCATTGTTGCAGTTTTTTCTTTCTCAGTCTCCTTTTTTACTTCAGCAAACTCCTTCCAGATACCCAAGCGTTTATTCATTGCGTTTTCTTCGGCTGTCTTTAAGGTGCGCGCGTACTCTGAACTCTCAGCAGTGTGGTGCATCGAGGCGAATCCATGTTCAACTAACGCCACTGACAGATTCTCGTTTTCGACCCATAACCAACCAATGAAGTTACCAGCTTTGTCCATTTCTTCTATAGTTACGATAACATCACGCTGCAGACATTTCTCTTTAGTATATTGCAAAGCTTCATCGCCGTAAGGCTCCGCATCTTGCATAGGCCCGCCGCCAATGGCAGGCCGAGCGCCCCGTGGACAACTAACACCAGCGAGCAAGAACGTAACTATAACGGATTCTTTTGGTATATATAATCGCATGCGAGACCCGCTCGCAACGAATTCTACTGTAGCTTCTGTCTTTTGAGCCCTCTTTAAGAATGGGAAGAATTTCCTTGCCTTTGCCGAGTCCCCGCTCGTGTCCTGGATGCGATGCACCGGGATGTCTTTCTTTGCGTAAACACCGATACAGGCTTTCTGTGCTTTGAGTTCTGCCTCGAGGAGCTTGTCATAGTGGCAGCTGCGCTGGTCGTTATCATTTCTGTAACGTATTACTGTAGCGTATCCCTTCGAAACTAACGCTTCTGCTACGTTCCTGTGGTCAAACAAAATCATGATAATAGTCACACATAACTGTAAACTAAAAACATAATCAAAATGTATAGTCTGTTATCAAAGTAGATAATAAATAATATGCTAATACCACTGGAGTTGAACCAGTCTTGAACGTTCTGTCATCAGAGTATTCAGAATCATCTCAATAATTATCTGTGTTGTATTTATGTATTGATATGTCTTAGTGTATTTACATATTTTATTATATGTAAATATTAATATGTTAAATATTGTTATTATATGTAGTATTTCTTAGTACAAAGTATATATAAATAAATATAAAATGATGTGTAGAAAATAAAACAATGTAAGATCTCATATCCATCAAAATGGATAGGTGACAAGTAACTAAATGTTTCCATCAAATATGACAGGAGTGTAGCATTTTCACCAAAGTGAAGAGATGAATGATGCAGTGGGTGGAACCTTTCCTACAAAGATCAGAGACATTTACAGCCAGTACACTGGCTACAGGCTGACGGAGTGAAAAATGGTGCATAGTTTCGAAACTCTTTTGTATTTTTCTTCTCCTTTTCACTTTAATGGATACCAAGTAGTAAGTTACTTACATTCCTCCAATCTGAACAGTGCAACAAGTTTTTTCAGGAAAGTTATTGTTAGCGGGTTGAATGTAATCAACGGTCACGTTGACTTTCTTCCCTATTAGTTTTTTCCTTAGGAATTCTCGGCATTCAAACA
The DNA here is from genome assembly GCA_017165845.1 of Thaumetopoea pityocampa. NCBI lineage: Eukaryota > Metazoa > Arthropoda > Insecta > Lepidoptera > Notodontidae > Thaumetopoea > Thaumetopoea pityocampa. The sequence goes on along the minus strand of WUAW01004760.1, from coordinate 8,212 downwards.
ACCATGGGATATCATACAAAGGTTTGAACCCTTTGGGCCTCTGAGTCTGCTTGCCCTCATCATCGGTGTTGTTCCTGAATATACAAAATATTACCATAAAGACATATATATGGATTTGATTGTTCTACATACATACAGTCACGCTTTTCCCTGTTTCTCTAGCGGAGAATCGAACCCGTCTCCCACGTGATCGGCGTGTATAATACCGAAGAATTGGGATAGGCAGAGACCACTTCTTTCAACTTGTTAGAATCAGCAAAGTGGCTATCCATGACCTAATTTTCGCCTCCGCGGGAAACAAGATGTCACCATTTTATAATGTAAAAGTTCCTCAATGTGTTCAGACAGAATGAGGTATGAAAGGTGTCTTGAGCAAGGAATATGGATTTTGGGAAAAGGACTATAATTCGGAAGGAGTAAGAGACAGTAGTTAGCTCGAGAGGCTGTTACCCATATACTTAAGTCTATTTGGCGAAGGGACTAAGACTAAGTACTCCCTGAACATAATTGACCATAACTTTTTTTCATACTTTCGTGGATTAAAGGTGCTAAGAACTTGATATATTTGAAAGAAGTTGTTGATTTAGTCAAGTTATTCCTGGGCGCCCACTTCCGACACTTCCACTCACATTTGCCCGCTCGCCGTTTTATCAATCGTATCATAACGAATTACGTTGAAAAGGTCAATAATGACTAACACCATCGCATATGATATAAGAATACCATGATCATGCTGTTCACCATGGGGTGAAGTTATAAAGTGTAGTTTACTTACTTTTCTCGGGGAGGTTTAATGCTAGCCAAGAAAATTTTCTTCTGTTTATTGTTGGACATTTTGACGACAAGTGCATCACCGTTTACTACTTCTAAGACGGTAGCCACAAACTCTTTGTCTTTAGGGGCAATGACGGGCGCGCTGTTTACGTAGTTAGTCCAGATGCGCAGTTTAGCTTCTTTCGCAGCACGTTCAGCCGCTCGTAGATTAGATGCTCCTACATTATATATTATATACATTACTATACATTAGCAAAATACATATTCCTATATGTAAAATATATAGGAATATATAGTTTATTATTTAGCTAAAACAAATTGGAGTCACATTATAATCCATGCTGAAAGCCTGCTTCTGATGATTGTATTTATAATTTGAATCCATAAATCTTCACAGGCAACAGCAATGATTAAATAATCTGATTTTAAGAGACCTTCGAGAAATAGCTCTTTAGGAATATTGGATGAAACGGAAAATTTATTTTTATTATGACTAGTGTTCTCCATATTCACTTCTAGGCCTACCTTTTTGCAGACCTCTATTGAGGTTATGGTGCATTTTACTAAATTACTTGTTAGGGATTCTGCCATGAGTACTATATCGTCGTAAAATCGAAGATGAGTGATGTACTCGCCATTAATATTTTCTATAGTAATTAGATGCAATAAATATACTAACCTGATTTCATAACAGCAATAGACCAGTCAACACATCTAGCGAAACCTTGCCTCAGTAGAGCCTCCGCTATGTTTCCTTGTGGGTGCAAAATGGTACCAACAAAGTTGTTATTGTTAACAGACTCTAAGATAACTTCGACGTCCTTTTGCAGAAGTCGGGATTCCAAAAAGAAACGGGCCTCTTCCGCGTAAGGTTCCGACTCGCCGTCTTGACGAATGGCCGGGCACTGAATGAAACCAAAAGACATGATAACGGGATGAAATATTCATTATTTAAAAGTAATATATTTAAAATACATATTTTCTACATTACTCATGAGTGAATGAATATACTGATGTGCGCGGAAAAACTAGGCATTTAGTTTCTCTTTTGACCTAGCATTAACCCGACTTTTGTGTCAGGGTTAGCTGTATTTTTGCAGAGGATGCGGCTGTAGGGAGGGTTTAGATGACCGATTGCCATCTGACGTCATACCCGTAAGCTCCCACAATTTCCGATTCCTACTAACAATCAGTGCTGTTGAAACACCAACTGAGACCCACCGTTTTACATGTGCTCCGTGTTTACGGAGAAACCATGGTAATGTTAGCTTGCCAGCTTCGATTCTAGAATTATTTTGGATGTGATTTTTGAATGTATTCTCATTTAAAAAAAATGTTTTTGGAAATAAATTTGTTGATTGTGTGATTGTATTAACTTGATTCTTTATATATCGTAAAATAAATAGTATTATGTTAATGTAAGTGTACAGAACCGCTGTTGTTTCTGCAAGGTCTTATTTTCACTTTAATAAGTGATTAGAAGTGCAGATTACCTAGGTAATTTGAGAAATGAAATAATTTTCGGCACTTTGAACGGATCACTCTAGTTAATCTGCAGATTAGCTAGATTATGTGTACTCTAATAGACTTCTGCACTTTAGAGCTTATAGATACACCAAATATGTAATTTATATAAACTAGGCGATTGATAAGTTATTGTAATAATTACTCACTCTGATACCAGATAGCATTAGTGTTATCTGGCAGAAATCGGGCAGAAGGCAAAGTCGAACAGTTGACCCATCGCGTACATATTCAATGATAGCCCTTATTGGTTGGCCGTTGAATTTATTTACAAATTGCTTTGGGTTCTCAACGGTCCATTTGATGTCACGGATGTGATGCTGTTGGAGATATAAACACGGTAAATCTCATTGTCCTAAAATGAACAAAGTACGGACTTCGGCACACTTCATCTCTATAGGATCTTTTATATTGCCCCAATTATTTTTCCGTCCTTAGTCGTTCTTTAATACAGCTTGTATTAGGTTGTAAATCACCTTAATGTTATCATTAATGTTAATGTTATCATGTTTATGTTATCATTATAAGAAGGCAACAGTTTTCTGGTCTGGAGTATAACAACTTTAGAAGATCCATTAGAGTTACAGTCAACACATCACAACAGTACTAGTAGTAATAAGTATTTCACTTCTGAGTCACAGTATCGATATACTGTGGTGTTGGGCAAATACATCCTATATAGACGCTTATTAGTACTATAGTCATCGTTGAGCAGCCGAGTAGTTTGCAACTATCTCTTGTACTATTTCCTTTATAAAATTTGTGATGTGTGAAAACCCTCCCTGATACACGTTGTTTTACTTTAGCATAGATCTATTCATTTCTGTGGTATTTATACATAGCACATCCCTATGGATAAATACAAAGGCTCTGGACCTATTAGGGTATAATTAGTCCGTCCCGAGCAAATCGGACAGATTGCTTGAAAAGGATCTAGTAACGCATGCTCAATACTTTCTACTTCCTAGCCTGGAAACAAAGCAACTCACTTTATTGTGAGTTCCGCATCTATCAAGCAGACGAACACACTCCAAGGTAATCCCAGTGTCCAGTCTACAAGAACTGAGGGCCTGACTACAGCTAAGGATCCTTTTATTCTTAATATAATTTTCTAATTTTTTTGTACGCAGGACAGTCTTGTGCAGATTTCTGTTTGTTACACTAAAGATACCGCAAATCACTTACTTTCTCTATATATTGCAAGACCAGTACAATCATTGGACTTGTAATCATCAGTATACTATATTAGCTGATTATTATCCTTTTTGAGGTCATACCTTCATTTCTCTTCCAAACGGGCAGTCGTTGAAAATACATATAATATTCGATCGATTTCCATAATTTTCATACATAAAGTCTAAACTTTTACTTAATGGGAATCCAGCATGATTTCCATTTAGCAATTCGACATTTATTAGAGAAATAATTGCCCGCGGAGGCTATATGTGGGCTGCGGATAGCCACTTTGCTACATCAAACGATCGTAGCAGGTGGAAGTGGTCTCTGCCTACCCCAATGGGAAAGAGGCGTGACTGTGTATGACTGTATCTATGTAGTATGTACTATGGTCTCTGCTTACCCTTATGGGATATCGACGTGAGTGTAGGTATGTATATATGTATTGGAGAAATATTGCTGTTAATTTAAATGGCACCGGTACTATCAAAATGAATGTAGACTGGGTGAATTTAATTTGCAACACTTTTGTGTACGAACATTTTGCACAGAACCAGTGCATTTGTTACATAAATGTCAGATAGCAGATTTAGTGCAATATAAATGTCAGATAACATATTTAGAGTATGTATTTTATTGCGTACACAAATTGGAATGCTAAGTTGGTCCATCGTAACAAATAATTTATGCATTAATTANGGTATGTATATATGTATTGGAGAAATATTGCTGTTAATTTAAATGGCACCGGTACTATCAAAATGAATGTAAACTGGGTGAATTTAATTTGCAACACTTTTGTGTACGAACATTTTGCACAGAACCAGTGCATTTGTTACATAAATGTCAGATAGCAGATTTAGTGCAATATAAATGTCAGATAACATATTTAGAGTATGTATTTTATTGCGTACACAAATTGGAATGCTAAGTTGGTCCATCGTAACAAATAATTTATGCATTAATTGGGAGAATTTCATATTAAGAGATATTGAACTTTTTTACTCACTTGAAGGTCAGTTCCCCAAATTCCTTTGCCTTGAGCTTTCGCAGTATCTTCTATCTCAATTAGCTTTTTCAGCTGTGGTATGTTTCTTCCTCCATCTCTGACCTTTACGAGACCTTCCGCAAGGAGAGCCTCAGTAACATTTTCATCTTTGATTGGATCTTTCCCAGCCCAAACGGATCCGTATTCTCTAACGGCCGAGTTTGGCGGTTTCTCGGCAGTAAATATGACCTCTTTGCCAACAAGCTTCTTTCTTAAAAACTCGCGTGCCTCCCATGCGTATGGTTCGTCTTTTAACTCAACATCACTGTTGATAACAATATAATAACATAAATAAACAAATTGTATAATTCATTTTATTCAAATACTAGTTCAAACCGCGCTCAAGCAGCTTCGCTAGCAATAATAACTGTGTAAGGACGATTATATTCATCTATCCACAGGTATCATAACGACAGCAAAGTGCCAGTACTGTAGTTGTTACAATTAAAAATGTAGTTCAGAATTTTAACTAAATCTTGTGAATCAAATCATTAAATTCATAACCCAAAGAGAATTTGTCGAAAATCGGCAAATAGAAAATATACTTTACCGTCGATATGCCCTCTCTAAATCCTCCTTGCCAAATTTCAAATCAATCAGATCACTAGTTGAACTGTGATAGATAAAAAGAACTTAAAAATGTTTAAAGAAATGAATATTTTTTATATTTATATTTATTTAGTTATAAACACAACTAAACCATTATATAAACAGCAGACTAGTATGGCAAATGCCCAATTAATACGATAGTTTGTCCATTGAAGTTTAAAACTACGGCTGTAACTTAAATACTGAAAACAGACTGGACCAATCAATAATATTCAGTGTTAGCTACTGTACATTCATTATACTGCTAAATTTCAGCATACATACAGGCTTTATTATTTGTACCCGTGAACTGGGTACAAATAATAAAGCCTCTTTTATTTGGGTCGATAATACCTTGGTAATTTATCCATAAACATGACATGTAGGAATTGTGATACAGAGGTGGAAACTATGGAATAGATTTTGTACTGTGGTGACGTATTGGTTTAAAAGAAAATGGATATTCTAGGTTTAACAGACCTAAAGGCTAGACTATTCACCACTAGAGTAATATGCAGTTCTGTTCAAACTGCATTTTGTAAACTTAGAAGACTAGAGCCTTGGGCAGTACAAGCGATCTCGTGGGGTCGACATGCATAGAGACACTCGCCTCCCTAGCCAAGTTGACTTTCTACAATCGTTAATGCTAATAGAAACGTAAGAAAATATTGGAATTACATTTCTAATCACCAAGACATCCGCGACTTATCGAATAGAAATATCAATCCAATACATTTTTTCGTTACTATTAGCATTAATGATTGTAGAAAGTCAACTTGGATAGGGGCGCCAAGCTTCGAGTTCATAATAAATAAGAACACCATAGCAAATTGCGGTTGTATGTAAAATGCTTCTGCCTACCACCGAAAAAATATTTTAAGGTGCACCAATAAAGCGTTTATTGGCCCAGTCTGTAAATAGGTTAAAAAACCTCTCTGAGGATATGAAAAGGAGGTAAATATCAAACTTATTTGGTCGCACAGCTGCAAGCATTCCTAGAGTACATAATCCTTATCAATATACTTAGAACATTTTAACCAGTATTTTTAGACATCACTACTATAAATCACTATTATAAATGCGAAAATATATAATTTTGTCTTGTCTTTTTTATCAAGAGTAGATCTTATCAAGTGTGAGGATTTGAGATGAATTTCCTGTGGGATAACATGACTATCAAATATGTAGAGGAACGGAGAAGTGCACATAGTCTGTGGTTAATATTTTAATTACAGCCAAAGTGTTGTAGTTAATGTCAACATGATTGAATTTAAGCAACGGGGTAAAAATGAGTAAATAGACTAAGTACATTCTCTTAACAAATCTGTCAAGTAACTGAAGGTGACAATAGAGGCCTATATTGATATGTGGATCTGTGTATTCACATGATGATAATGAACAGAATGTGAACAAACAAAAAATATTATAATATTGAATTTTCTGATTTAATAAAATAAATGATCTAGATGTTCATTTATAGACAAGAGGCAAACACAAAAGTATTTTCGCATTTTTTATTTTGTTAAAGGGATAAAACCTATTGAAGATGTTTCTGTATAAGAAAATAATATTTAATTTACCTACCTGCATCCCATGCAGACGATAGATTTGTTTGTGTACACCATTCTAGGTCCATAATTAGCATGAACAAAAACAGTTAATTATTATATTTATAAAGATTATATTAAATATGAACGTCTATAATAAAATTAAAGTATCGATTTCAATATATATCAGAGCAAATAGCTTTATTTGTTGCCTCTTAAGTCATACTCCTTATCAAAATTAAGACAACTATATATTCAAATATATGTCTGACTGTTAGTCCAGGCTAACTTTCTAAAACTGATAAACCAAGCTTAATGGGATTTGCACAGGCAAGTAAAGGATTATTCAAGGAATGAACTTCTTTCTACTATCATCCAGATCTTGTCAGTTCCACCGTTATTGGAATATGGCTGTGGAGTAGGTTCTGATAATCAATTACATTTGATTGACATCATCATAAACTAATCCAGATGACACTAATGTCATTTCTACACCAATAATCCAAATATCCAGAGACTAATATGCCTTATGAAATATGGAGGAACTCTGATTTAAACTAATAGGTAAACTGGATAATTTAAACATATAACGTTTCTACAAATTCTTACTAAACATATTCACATATAAATATCACCAGTTTTGTAAATAATGTAGATACTGGAATAATAATTTACAATTCAGCTGCACAGCGATAGGATTGTTTAAGTGTAGTGTAAGCATGATTTTAAGTTACGCTTCTTATGCTGCATAGAGTGGATTGACTCAAGGTTATATTGCCTTCTTTGTAGGGATTTATGTTGGTTTTTTTCGATTATGCAAAATTATGTAGTAAAATAAAATATTTAACTAATCATGTTTTATTAAG
>WUAW01004755.1:715-18241 GCA_017165845.1 Thaumetopoea pityocampa | reverse complement strand
AGTTTTATATTAGATATTACAAAATTAGGGGGGTGGTCTATACTTTTGTCGCGGACTGTAGGGAATCTTAGCTTGCGACTAGATTAATATGTGTAAAAGTGTCCAGAATATTATTATTATTAATTTTAATGAAAAACATCCCTTGTAAAAAATAAGTTATAAAGATTTGAAAAAATAAATTATATACAAGTACATTCCATGTGAAATTTTTACTTTACCAGCAATATAACAAACTTACTAAGATATTCATACACCTGAAGTGGCAGTGTGCTGAATGTGTGGCTCCCAGAAATGACTGGCGTTGGAGCCTTAAAATGTTGTAATGGCTACTTCGAGCCGGAAAGTGTAGTCAACCCTCGACTAGACGGACCAAAACCTTAACTAAGATTGCAAGGAACGTTTGTATCCAACAACGGGTATGCTTAGGATGATATATTGATGATTACTTAAAAAAACTGGATATATTTTTTGAAAAATTGTAACATTTTCATATTGATTTTAAATTCCATATTCTATAATACCCTACTTGGTAGGGTATAATGCAATTTAACCAACATATAATGTGATCTCTGCGACGCATCCTTAAGGTCGTGGGGGGTGGGTTATGTCCAACAGTGGATGTGTTTCAGTTGATATGACGTTGATAAATTAAAAGCTTGGGTAAACCCAAGCTTTTAATTTATCAAGTATTCAAGTATTTCAAGTATACCAATTGTTCAAGTATTTTAAAATTATAATTTTAAAATACTTGAACAATTTCATAATGATTTTGATTCGATATTTGACAGTATCCTATTCTATGGGGTATACTACAATTCAACCACCATTTAATGTGATCTTCATGACGTTTGTTAAGTGTAGAGATGATGTAAATACATCTCTTATAGAAAAGCCTTATGGATATCTACGAGATGATGATAATGATGAATATGATAATGATGAACTATAATGATGAATATCGCAAACTGAACGTATTCAAAGAACATTAACCACGCGCTGGCCACCTTCAGCCATAACTGTCCATAATTGAGGATTGTGTGTTAGTCAGTATTTGTCTCACTCTAATTACTTGAGAGCAGATCTTAATTACGGCCATCCGGACCGTTTGATTGGGACCCCGCATTGTTTGTAGTCTCGACTAACGGGACAATTGCAACTGCACTTAGTCATCGGAACCGTTGGGGTTAATAATACCTAGTCGACTACGGTTGTTGGCCGTGTATCTGATAAAGGGAGAATGTACGAATGTACTTATTTAGGTTTTTATTTAGAAAGAAATAAAGATATATTTGGCTTACACTACTACGTTTACAAATTTGTGAATAAAAAATGTGGGAAAAATTCAAATGTGCTACCAGGTCAGTATAGTGTTGTGGTACTGAACTAGAATGCTGATTTTCAGCTGGTCCTGTGATCAAAACATTTATATAACTTACAATTATTAGGCGTAGAAGTAAGATTACATTTAAAATTAGGTTCAGCTAGTCAGGGGTCGTTCCCCACTACACTCTCCGGTTCGGGGCTCGTCACTCCAATAATTTAGAAACAGAAAGATGCCGATTCTAATATACAGAACTTAAATAAATTTGGTCCCTCTCTATCTTTTTCTAATATCAAACGCAAAAACGAGATAGTAAACATTTATAGCGAGTACCGACCTACGTTCATGTTAAACTGTACAAATAAATGAGCATTTTTGAGTATCTTTAGTCTGAGTTCCGAAATCGCGCCTAAATCTTTTAATTTTGACGTTCCTAAACGAAACTGACAGCAACAAAATTATAGCTATCTCGTTTTGGCGTCAAACGCGAAAACGAGATGGCTATAATTAGAAAAATAATTAGAAAAAGAAATTAGAATATAATTAGAAAAAGATAGGGAGGGATTAAATTTAGTTAAGTACTGTTACAATAGACTCGGCACCAATGAGCTATGTGTGCCGCTCACCATCACTTCAGCTTTTGAATGATTGATCCGGCGCGGCGATGTGCCTCAAACGATTGAAAATCAATCATATCTACGTACGTACATGTTAAAGTTTTTTTACTACTAGCATTTGCCCGCGGCTCCGTCCGCGTGTTTGTCGTTTTTCCGCTTCATGGGAAATCCCGACACAATCATAGATTTATAGAAATGCCTTAAAACCACTTTTACTTGACCTCTCGTATCTTAACGGCGATTAGTAAAACAGGGATCAAGCTGTATCTTCAATTCTATTGGACTGATTTTGATGAAACATGCCGCAGTATTTAAGTCGTTACAGTACCTTTAAGACTGTAACAGTTTAACCAAAATCTACATGCTGGTTTTTGCATGAAACCCGAACAAACAAACAAACAAATAAACATCGACGGATTTGAATTCAGAAGCCCTTAATTAGTCGATCCGAGTAGTTTGTTATTAAATATCATTGATTTTTGAAAATTTGGCATTTAACAATTTTATAATGGTATAGATTTCAGTATCGTTCGTTTTTTTCTCACTTGGTATGGTCATAATGCGTGAGTAAATATTTGTTGCTTAAAGCAGCACTCGAACATCCAAGTACAAAGCGGGTGTGACAACCAAATGGGCCGCGCGGCGGAGATATATTTTGCGTCTATAGCGCGGAGTGCGCCCGCTCTGACGTAGGCCTCGATGATATAAAATCAAAACACATATAGAACCACCACCTTCTCTCATAAAGTCAGAGATTTTATTCGACTAACATTCTACAGAAACATTTCACGGTGAAAGTCGCTTTGGTTTCTAATTCCGCTCGTTATACCATATCGATCACACAATCGTCAGTTGAGTGCAGTCGTGAGCCGGGTTTAATAGATGACGATTATTCCATTATTACGGCTAGCCTACAGTCATTCGGTAATTCATAGTTGTGCGATATGGAATTATAGAGCCCCATACGGATACATTGATGGGTGCGGTAGGCGGTTATAAATAGGGGCGTGCTTTTTCAAATTCACGTCTAACTAAGGATTTCACAGTTTCATTATCATCTTCATCTTCAGTCATCAGCATCTTCAGTCCTTGGAAGTCTACTGCTGGACTTGAGCCTCCCCTTAAGAAGGGGGGATTTGCTATAATCACCACGCTTGCCAGGCGTCTTGGAGATCGCAGTCTAACGCTGTTGCCCGTTAATATGGTTCATCTATTAGCTGGTTCTTATGGCACCCATGGGGAGAGGCGGAGTGACCTTATTATTAATTCACTTCAAGTTTGTAAAATATTTATGTTCCTACGTAGATACGTAAAAGTCTTTCTAATACATTAAACATAATGTTGACCTGTATGTACTTGTTGTATTAGATAATAATTGTTAAAAATATACCTATGATACTGATTGGTACTTTTCCATTGTATATGTGATTGGTATTTTTCTACTGTATAAGTGATTGGTATTTTTCTATTGCATGTGTGATCGATACTTTCCTACTGTATACGTGATTGGTAACTTTTTACTGTATACTGATTGGTACTTTTCTACTGTATGCGTGATTTGTACCTTTCTACTGTATTCGTGATTGATACTTTCTATTGTATACGTGATTGTTTTTTTTTTTGCTGTAAACGTGATTGCTACTTTTATTCTCTAAACGTGATTGGTAATTTTCAACAGTATACTTTTGTATTGTACTTTTCTATTATATAGGTGATTGGTATTATTCTGCTGTATAGGCGATCGGTACTTTTCTATTGTATAGGCGATTGGTACTTTTCTATTGTATAGGCGATTGGTACTTTTCTATTGTATAGGTGATTGGTATTTTTCTGCTGTATAGGCGATTGGTTCCTTTCTTTACAATACACAGTAATATTAAATAGATAGACGTATAGCCATGTCAGTTATGGTACTGAACCTTTTTAAAAATCAAATACCGCATCAGCATTAATTCCTCTATCGCGGGGACTTTACAAACATTCAAATAACTGACACAAAGAATAACAATTGACAACAGGCAGACTACAACAATAGACTCAGAACAACAATTTGTATATTATACAAAGTTGTTGTCCCCTCTGGGAATCGAACCCACAACACTCGACAGCGCAGTGGAGAAGCGACCACTTAAACCACTGCGCTATCCGTGCAGTCAAAATAAAGTTGATAAAGCTTTGTCCCAAATACCAGAACTGAAAGGTTTCAGATTCGATCCTTGACTGGCACGCTAAAATTATCGTGGCTATTCCTGGATTCTGAAGACACATAAAACACGAGTCCTAGTTGGTGTCTCAACAACATTGAGCGTTAGCAAGAATGGTAGGGGCTTACGAGGATGACGTCAGATGGCAACTACAACTTTATCCGCCCTACAGCCACATCCCCTGCAATAAACAGCACGATATGACGCAGAAGTATAGTGTTAGGTCGAGAGAAAGAAAGAGAGAAAGAAAGAGAGAAAGAGAGAGAGAGAGAGGTTTGCATTTTACTACTTTCCTGACTTGATGTTTTCCATTGCTAAATATCTTTTATATGTGGAAATATATTAGGTTGTTCACACCGAACGTGTGGCGACATGTAGCGCAAAATTTTGATAACGGATGCGTGTTAGTTACCTGTTGTAGTACCTACAAGTGTATATATTATCTATACTAATATATTCTTACATATATTCTTATTGTGGTGCATTGGTGGTGTAGTGGTTTTAGACACGGCTTGCGATCGAAGGGTCGTGGGTTCGAATCCCGGTACTGTATCACTGAGTTATTATTTGTAAATCATGTACGGTCTACATTGTAGACACCAATGTATTTAACGGAGAATGAAAACTTCTTGAGGAAACCTGCATGCCCGCATGGGTGTGAGAAGTCTACCAACCCGCACTAGGCCAGCGCGGTAGACTACGGCCTAATCCCCCTCCTGATCAGGGGAGGTCCGTGCCCCTGTAGTGGGGACGATATGGACTGGGGATAATATATTCTTATAACATCCTAATATATTTTTATAGATGAAAGTTAAAGATTGCGTTTAAGACCGATCATTGTCAGAATATTGCGCTATACTAAAAGGCTATCGACGACCCAAAGATCTGGGTAATGGAAAATATGCACATAAAAATAATATAGACATTACAAACACGGCCACGCGAAAACTTGCAATGAATTGTGTGCTTTAAACCGATGACGACATAGTTCAAATTTAAAAAAAGAAAATAATATTTTTGCCTATATTACGCATTCATGGAAAATTATGTATCTACTATTCACTATCACATATAGAATGTAGGTGTATTAGACACGATCACATACATTCCCGTCGGGTCACGTTCGTTTCCTCCGTGACGCACCGGGAGCCTTAATATTTTCCGTTATATTCGTGTCGCCTTATATTCAAAAGTCCATTTTTCGGATAAAGAAATTAGATATTATATAGAAAACATTGGAATAAAACTGTGACTAACACAGCAAAAATGACCGTATTTTTTCGAGGCAATAGACCTACCGGATTTTTTTTCTGGTCAAAATGGTATTCGTCGGATTGACTTCTAAACTCTCAAGAAGTGATAAAATGTGACCTACATATATTTTATTGTTAATAAGTAAAAAAAATATTATATGACTCTAAAAATATTGAACACTTGACATTGGCAGAAATAGAAAAAGAAGAAGAGATAATTGAATTTGAACATCAAATCTCATGTCTCTTTTAAATTCAGAATGTTTTAGTTTTCATATGAAAAAAGTTTTACTCTAAAATCTCACACTATACACGTTTAATTTTTATTCAAAGTAACCAGTCCGTTAAAACGGCAATTTCGTATTTACTCCTATTATTATAATTCTAGCCTTTTGAAAAATCAATCCTACTCTACCTATCATCATCATATCGGCCCACAGACGTCCACTGCTGGACGTAGGCCTCCTCTAATGATTGCCACACCAAGCGGCTATGAGCCGCCTGCATCCACCGATTGCTCGCGACCTTAATCAAATCAATCATCGTATTAGAATCAACATTTCACCGAGATAAAACCGAGTAAAAGTGCTTAAAAAATAATCTGCTCCCGACATGGAACAAATTAAAAAAAAAAACGCGAGCATAAATATTTAATCTGTACCAGTATACATTTCATACAGTACCAACATCCCCCGGGACTGATGTACAAAAGCCTTGGAAGCGTTTTTGCGGAAAACTGCCACATCACCGTAAAAAAATTACAATGGCCCCGGGCTCTATAATACATCCCGAGCAGTTGTGATCACTCCGCGGACCTTCCGAAATAACAAGCGAATAGAGAAAAAATCTTTATTCGGACCAGTGTAATGTGACCCCTCGTTATAATACTGCCATGTTGTGACATTGCTATGGTGCGTTATGAACGCAATTACTAATGTGACTGATATATTCGGTAAGATATTAGTTATGGATAAATGTATGGGGTTCCGTATCATTATAATTAAATACTACATGTTCCAAATAAAAAATCTAATTAAAATCCATAGTGGCTTTAATCGACCTACTTTACTACATAGCATAATGCATTGTAAATAGATGGCGCCACTGTTGAATGACGATATTATAGTAAAAAGCTGAATCACGGTGAAGAAATTTTATAGGGATTTATCCATCTATTTATACAATGTCCCGACATCAACCGTCGATTCGCAAGTCGGCACCGTCAGGTATTACAGCAGTCAGAAGATCTTCTGTTTCCCGATACTGCCATTTCTGTTGCATTTCGACCATTGACATTTAACATTGGTCAAATGTCAATCATCACCAATTATCGAGTATCATCATCTAGTTATAACTGGTGACATTCCGACGTTTCAGTGTCTTTATTAACATCACCGTCGCTCATTCATCACCATTATTTGACCATGGATGTCCATTCGACCATTCGACTTGGGCCTCCTGCTTAAAAAGTAGGCATTTGACGTAGTCTACACCAGAGGTTCCCAAACTTTTTTTCTTATAGACCACTTTCAAAATTTAGCTGGTTCCGGTGGACCCCCTGCTGCTACATTTCTACCATATTCCCAAAACTCGACAAAAATGTGAAGATTAGATCTAACTATGGAAATTTGCGTACGCCAACGTTGACCCCCGTCGAGCCTCCCGTGGACCCCTAGGGGTCCAGCTGGACCACTTTGGGAACTAAGGGTCTACACGCTTAGTGGGCGTCTTGGAAATCACAGTAGATTTTGATTGAATAGCCCCTCAGTTGTGGCTCAACTGTGGGGCCATGTTGCGCAAACTGGCGGATATGGTGCTTTGATGTCACGCGACTATATATCATCCTTGTTCATTTCCCTATACTTGTGCAAGTAAGAGCAGGAAAGGTACAGTTACACGGCTAAATTAAACATCGCATTACGTCACGCTCCTAGAGCGGGGTCAAGAGTTGAGAGGATAACACGATAACGGTGCTATCCGTTATCCTGATATATGTTTTAGCTCGTTCTTACAGCATCCACGAGAAGAGATGGCGTGAGGCTATTATTATCCCGGCGCCATATGGCATTATCATTTATGATCATCCATGACGCTGAACATTCATCCTGCTACAACTAAAGCTGTAGATGTCGCACACTTTTTTTTTTTCTTTACGAACTCACGAAAGGGTATTCAGAAAATTTAATTTCCGCAGACAGATCGAACAGTTACGCTCCAATGTGGTGGCCGCGTCCCGTAATTGGGTCAAACCTACGGACAATAGACTTTGACAATGTTATTATTAGTAAGTAGATTTCTTATTCACTCGCGACATTAAACGACGTCTCCCCAACGAGCGTAGTCGGAAAGTTGAAGTAAATTATCGCTTTGTGATCACGGAAAATGAGTTTTCAAATTGAATTCACAAATCACATCTTCTGCTTTTATTATTCCCATTAATATTTTAGTGAAACCGCAGCCATTAAACGAATAAAGGAAAAACAATAATGTTTACGTCGTTTCCCAATAGATGGGGTTGTTGGTGCTCTAAAAACATTGATGTTCGAGAACATTGATGTTTCGGGTGCGAAAAAGCAATTAATTAATAATTTATGAAATGTATTTTTTAATCTATACCCTTAGTTCCCAAAGCGGTCCAGGTGGACCACCAGGGGTCCACGGGAGACTCGACGGGGGTCTACGTTGGCGTGACAAAAAAATGAGAGTTCAAGATTCGTAAGCGGGTTCCAGGAAAATTAATCTGCTTTCGATAGTGAAGAACTAAAATGTTGGTTTGACTTCACCTATCAATGTAGGCAGATAATATTTTAAGAAGCTCAGCGATTGTTACTTGTAAAAACTTGCAAGTACGACTGTTATTATATTACAATGTAATATGATAACAATAATAATTAATAGTGTAATAATTACATATTTGAATAAATACAACACAAAAAATATACTATTATTCTTTTTATTTTTACCACTCCGAATGGGGAGTTTTCTAAATGAAATAAGTAAAAATTAATTGGTTCCTTGTGCTGTGAGTAGATGTCAAAAAAGTAAAGTTGGATGGAATCACTTTTGTTGATTGGCCAACTTTACAATTTTGAGATCCACTCGCAGCCCAATCAATTAATTAATTAACCAATCAATTCTCACTTTTTTTCTCGAAAATTATTAATTCGTGGTTGGAACTCAGCCGCAACGCAAGTTTCCATAGTTAGATCTAATCTTCACATTTTTTGTCGAGTTTTGGGAATATGGTAGAAATGTAGCTGCAGGGGGTCTACCGGAACCAGCTAAATTTTGAAAGAACTGTATTTATTATAAAATTATTAAATGTCAAATTTTCAAAAATCAAAGATATTTAAAAACAAACAACCCAGATCGACTAATTAGGGACTTCTGAAACGAATCCGTCGATGTTTGTTTGTTTGTTCGGGTTTCACGCAAAAAGTAGCAAGTAGATTTTAGTTGAACTATTACAGTCTTAAAGGTACTATTCGGACTTAAATAATAGGGCATGTTTCATAAAAATCTGTCCAGTAGAAATGAAGATACAGCTTGATCCCTGTTTTAGTAGTCATGCCTTAGCGGTAAGGTACAAGAGGTCAAGTAAAAGTGGTTCTTAGGCTTTTTATATAAACCCATGATTGTGTCGGGATTTCCCATGTAGCGAAAAATCAACATTCACGCGGGCGGAGCCGCGGGCAAAAGCTACTCCAAAATAAAAACAAAAAACTAACATTCCCAGTATATTTTTGGTACATATATTGCAAAAAAGTAACTCAGATAAAAGCTTTCGTTTTAATCTGTCTCGTTGTAGACCAGCTTTCTGAAACCTTCCGATTTTTAATTTTATTCTTTTCTTCAAATTTGGATGGATCCTAGGACTTGCCATAAAAGTAATGGATCCTGTTTTAAATCAGTTATAGCGATATCTATTGTGGATTGGGTGAACTAATATTAAAATTATCAGAATTTAGTGCGCGAAATCTAGTGTAAGCTGAGTAAACTAAGTTCGTACATATTTATTTAATAATTTCATGGCTTGGCATCCTAGAGTAAGACAACATTTAATTGAATCGACTAACTGAATAAGAAAATATCGATGTTCCAATATTATACTGATACTATCGACGTATTGATGTTTTAGAAGACAACGGTGCTGATTCTGTTGTAACAAAACTTAACCAAACTTAGTCCCTCCCTATCTCTTTCCAATTTTAAACACCAAAACGAGATAGCTACAATTTTGGTGCAATCAGTTTCGTTTAGCAAAGTAAAAATGAAATGGTTTAGACGGGATACGAAACACACGGACTAAAGATCCACAAAAACGCAACATTTTTTTAACCATTTGACAGAAACGTCGGCCAGTACTCGCTATAAATGTTAGCTATCTCGTTTTGGCGTTTGACATTAGAAAAAGATAGGGAGGTACCAAATTTAGTTAAGTTCTGTTACAACAGAATCCAGTACCAACATCGATATTTATCAAATATTGGTGAATATTGGCGACAATACTGTAATCGTATATATTTAGGTAAAATATACATTAATTAAAGTATCTATTCAAAAATTGTGTTTAAAAGGTTTTAATATGTTTGATACAAATGAATAAATTTCGTGACTAGTCACCAAATAGCAGTCGCTATACGGTCTAAATTAACCTTTTACAAACCACAACAAAGTTCGCCTCGACCGTAATAATATTCAGAATTCATCCCTTAATTGTAAACAGACAAAACGATACAATTAATCACGAATACATCTTACTTTTCGCGAGTAATGAATCGAGAATATTAAGACTCGTAGTTGCGAGGGATACGGAATCTAATCAGCACCTCAATTTACACAAATCGGTTCCAACCACTCAAATGTGTGCACTAAGAGTGTCTTCGTTAATCGAACCAATAGATTATTCCGCCGGATTAATGAAGAATGGTAAAGGATCTTTTTCATCGAGCAAAACCTTTCCGGGCTGCGATTGAGGCACAATATGTCGACACAGTGAAACAGCTTTCACGATCGATTGGTTATGAAACTCGTTATTTATTTATTGTTGGAAAACACAGCGGTCCTTTGAAGATTGTCAGACCTATGGTAAATTAGATTACAGGGGTGACACGAACCTCTATTTTGGACGGAATGTTGGTCAACCCCAGGGCAAGTTTCAACTTGATTTTGAATTTCAATTAGGTCGAGCCCAACTAAGAATGCTTTCAAAGAATCACTATGTTCTAATTTCTCAATTGTATTTGCAAATGTTTATAAATTTGATATATTGTTCTACATTTATCAATTCTGTACTCTGACTATTAAATTCCTGCTGTAGCCTCAGTGAAATGACTGATTAAGCTGCCATATCTTTGATTAAGCTATCATTGCTTTGTGTTTGTGATAAGCATGAATGTTTGTTTATTTATTTATGTATTAATATTTATTTATATTTGTTGTATGGCGTTGGCATGATAATTAATTCATCTATTTCCATAAATGCTGTGAGAATCAGCTGAGGGGTGTAACAGGATAATGGGTTGCAGCATTTTTTGCGATTCACCACTATCCACCAAGATCTCTAAGACGTCTGACAAACGTGAAGATTAGAGTAAATACCTCCCTTTTATGGAAGAGGAACGCGTCCAATAGTGAACTTTCACTGGTTGATGATAATGATTTATCTGTATAAGTGTGTGTATTTTTGTATAGTAACCAAGACACAGATAATCCTATTATAGGACTTAATCATATCATTAATGTATGTGAAAGTGTTCAGAATATTATATAATAAATACAACTGATTAACCTAACGATTCCTTTACCGCTTCTTAGCAGAAATGGCAATAAGTACAGCATGTTAGTCATAGAACTGTTTTTTTAAGATTCCATTTTAAAGACCCATCAAATTCCTTTGGTGAACATCAATTGCAGTTATCAAAACGCGGGTCGAGTGTGGTGGTTTTATTAGTGAAAGCTCCAATGAATCATAATTGTGGCATTCTTAATGAAAAGGATATACAGATATAAGTTAAACTTTGTGTATCATTATAACCTACAGAGAAGCAGACTGTTTAATTAGAATGAATAAATACGAATAATAGTTGAGCAATCAAAAGACGAGGACGTTGATAAAAGCCAAAAAGAACAAATCGAAGTCTTCATAGATAAAATAAATATTATCATTTGAAATCGTTCAAAGAGTTCCCCAATACTTTTTTATTCTAAACTATATGGCAATAAAGCAAATACTCATACAAAGCTAAGAGTATCTCTGTTTCCTAGCAATAGCGCTTACAATGTGAAAAGTTAGTCATACAATGGAGTTATTGTGGATCGGGTAAACAGAGGGTTGTGGACGGGGCCCGCCACGGTCGGATGCATATATCCCCTCTCTCCCCTCTTTGTTGAATGGAGACATACGCGACGGGGTTTTGTGCGCGGCCGTCCATTTCTGCCGATTCCTTTCGCTTATGTTCTTTAATGGGATACTTTTATTTGCTTTTTAACTTTCTTTCTTCTAAGCAGTGAAAGTCTAGCGGTATAATCGTGCATGCCAAGTTTTAGATTACGAACTGTAATATTCAAGGTATGCACCTCTGATTTTCGAAGTTATGTGCATGTTAATAATATTAATAATTAGTATCACTCGTTTCAAATGGCGAAGGAGTAGATTGTGAGGAAATCTGCATGCCTGAGAGATTTTCTCGATGACGTGTGAAGTCTGCCAGCCCGCATTAGACCAGTGTGATGGACTATAGCCTAAACTCTCTCAATCTGAGAGGAGACTCGTTCCCTGCAGTAGGATAGTGGATGAGTTCATGATAATGTTGTTGGTTTATTTTTCTTTTCTAACATTGTTATGAGATGTTGATGCGGGGAATGAAAGAAAAACAATAATGCAGAAAGAGAGAGAGAGAGAGAGAGAGAGAGAGAGAGAAAGAGAAAGAGAGTTGAACTTTATTTACTAACAAATTTACACAGCGCTTAATGAACAGCACATTAACACGCAGCGCATTAGTCAACACAACCTTCGCGTAGTACTCTCTTCTTGATTGTTCGTACTCACACGATTCATTTTGCGGCACTGGCAGGCCTCGCCAGACATAACACACGTCTAGCAAGAAGATCTTCTCTTTTCCGATACTGCCACTTCTGCCACATTTCGACCTACAGCTGGTGATATAATCATTAACGCCATCATGGGTCAACATCATCACGCCATAACTGGTGACCCCTGCAATGAACATCATCAAGCAGCCTTCCAAAAAAGACACACTTCATTGTACTTCTGTAATTTTCACTTTATATCTTCTTCGCTTTTAAACGAGAGAGCATCCTCTACTAAACTCTCCGCTGGGCTCGCCGCGAGGCCTCATATACCCCGGTTTGTCGAAGGTTCCAGTCGACCCGATCGTCTTTTGTTTTCTCTAGAAATTTCAAGAAGTCTTCAAAATGTCAAAATCGATACCGAACCAGTGGTATTGACCTACGTCAGGGGTTTTCATCCTGTGGTACGTTTTCTGTGCTATTATTATTCTATTATTATTATTCTAAAATTTTTAAATGTAAAATTTTCAAAAATCAAAGAGATTTAAGAACAAACCACTCGGATCGACTAATTAAGGGCTTCTGAAACCAAATCCGTCGATGTTTGTTTGTTTGTTTGAGCTTCACACAAAAACCAGTTACAATCTTAAAGTTACTATTCCGGCATAAATACTGTGGCATGTTTCATCAAAATCGGTGCAGTAGAATTGAAGATCGAGCTTGATCCCTGTTTTAGTAGCTGCCGTTAAGGCACGAGGGCTCAAGTAAAAGTGGTTTTTAGGCTTTTTATATAAATCGAAGATAGTGTCGGAATTTCCGATGTAGTGGAAAACTGTCATTCACGCAGGCGCAGCCGCGGCCAAGAGCTAGTATAAAATAATTTAATTACTTATAATTTGTTCCAACATACTTCATGTTATTTTTATACGTCAGCATCGCCATAATATTATAGAAATTTATCCAAGGATCTTTGTCAGTTCATTACCTGATTTGTAAAACTCACGTAGAATTTTGTCTAGTAGTACGTAGTACAAAAAGAAGATCTTCTCAGCAAACTTGATCGTCTTTTCGAGTTTAATTTCATTTCCTTTAGCTGAAAGAGAAATGATCAACAAACTTGATCAGTTTTTCTTTCAACTAAACTGATTATCTGTTCTCACTCTTGAAATGCATTCATTTTAATACTCTATGCTTTTCTAGTACATTGGTGGTGTAGTGATCGAGGTTCGATCCAGATCCTGTATCACTGGGAACTTATGCACGGTTTACATTGTAGACACCAATGTACTCAACGGAGCAGGAAAATTTTGTGAGGAAGCCTGCATGGGTGTGTGAAGTCTACCAATCCGCACTAGGCCAGTGTAGTTGACTGCGGCCTGATACCCCTCCTGATCAGGGGAGGTCCGTGCCCCTGTAGTGGGGACGAATGTGAGCTGGGGATGAAAATGATGAGTTTTTCGGTGTGTCTGACTGTCCTCACCAACTTAACATGCCAGTTTTAATACCTACTAACTCTTGCCCGCGGCTACGCCCGCGTGAATTAAGTAAGGGCTACTGAAACCAAATCCATCGATATTTGTTCGTTCGTTTAAGCTTCACGCAAAAACCACTAAGTAGATTTTGGTCAAACTATTACAGTCTTAAATGTTTAATATTTCGACATAAATACAGCGGCATGTTTCATCAAAATTGGTCTAGTAGAATTGAAGATACAGCTCGATCCCCGTTTTAATAACCGTCGTGAAGGTACGAGAGCTCAGATAAAAGTGGTTCTAAAGCTTTTTATATAAATTTATAGGATTGTTTGGAAATTTTCCATGTAGCGGAAACGCGACATTCACGCGGGTGGAGCCACGGGCAAAAGCTAGTTTAACAATATAAATAATTGTGATGATTCCGATTTGATTCGATTTGATTGTGAATTTATGTACTTTAAACGAGTTTCGGGTAGTTGACAACTTGACTTCGGTGGAGAGAGAATTCCGGAAGAAGACAGAGTTTACAAGAAAATACTTAATAAAACCAGAGCTGCAAAAATGATATGTGTATATTGATTTTTATTAGTGTATTTAACAATTGACTGTCAAGCCGAAGAACCATGATTTTTGATTTTCAAGTTCTAAATCGAGTAATAATGCTGTTTTGATAATTAGATTAACAAAAAATTTATTGTTCCTGATATTTTTTTAAATTTCTAATGTGCCAAAAGTAAATAAGTAGCCTCAAAAGATGTTATTTTGAGTTTCCAAAAGGATACACGCGGCGTTGAACGTATTAGATATGATTATATTCATATGTACATATTATCACTGTATCTTTTATTTTTTGAGCCACTATATATTTTCATTTGTACTCCGTCACTGCATCTATTCCCATACGTGTTCGAAGATCCGAAAGAGCTGACCTACAATGCGATTCAAATAAGAATAGGAACGTCAATGACCTCTATCTGTCAATTGTCACTTGAAAAATACGGTTTGCAAAGGATACTTAGTTTAAAAAGTCTTACAACAAATTAAAATAAGAACGTTAAATAATAGTAAATTAGCCAAATATAATGTTTAATTATTTAAAGTCATCTTTAGTTTGAATTGACAGCTATGACGTCACAAGATGGCGCAAAGTCGATCCTATTCTCATTTGAAATGCATTGTACAAAATTTTATACTCTTACATTAACGTTATAATTTTCCCCCTCTTTACTGACCGTGTGCTAATTTTAACTGTGTTTTAATCCGTATGTCGTGATTTCTTGTTTCGCATAAACGTTATTTTGCAAATATCTTACAAGGTCTGCCTGGTTTACTTTTAAAAATCGTGTTTTATTTTCAGAATTGGATTTATCTGTAAAGAAAAATGAAGACAATAATGTTCTACTGTAGTAATAATATATAAAACTAATTCTTGTAGTTCCGTAATAAATGAGAGTGGTCAATGTATAATTTTTGGCAGTCGATATCTTCGGCAAATTGATTGTAGATATAAACGTTCCCTTAAGAAACCTTTTTCTATCTGGCCCTTCAAGTTCTGCTATACAATAGCGTCGTCCACAAGACCCTTTGAATTGTTCGCTTGCTGACGTAACTGAAGCTCTGTAATAAATGGCCGCGGTTGGTGACGCAATTTGAAATAAAAAGAGCTTACGAAAAGTTTAATTTCCGTTCCATTGCGGCGTGCATGAAAATTTTTACGAAAATTCACACAGGCCGCAATGAGACAAGGCATACTTTTTAAAAATTGATTCTGAAGGAACTACGTTTTTTAAGTTATAGAAAATTTCGTTTCGAATATGTCTCGATTGGATTCAATACCTGCTTTTTGCGATATGTAGGCGGCGGTTAGTCGAGACAAAGGAGTGTAAATATAATATATGGGGATGTCGCGACAGGACGGAGGTCACGTCCGGCGACAGAGCACTGACTTCACGCCTCGACGCCTCCGCCGCTGACGTTGGCAGCTTGCCCTTCAACCAAGAGTATTCAGACACTTTGATTCTGTTTCCTTATTCTTGGATGTAGATAAATGTTGTTCGAATGGTACATTTGTATATTTTCGCTAATGGATTCAGTTCGTCTAAATCTTTAGGCTTATCACATCGCTCGAATATTTTGATTGATTCGGGTACGTAGATAACTAAAGAATGCAAAATCATAATGACGTGGCATCCTTTGGATTTTTCCAAAACTTTGATATAATATTAAAAAAAAATAGCAATAAATTCCTCACTGGTTTGATAAAGTTATCTGCATATCGACGATTGAAAGGTAATAGGGCATAAGTGACATTTTGGTCGTAAATCAGTTATGAATGCTACCCTACTTAAAATTGTCCGCTTTTTCGAATGCGCTTACTCCCATAGCTCTACGATGACTTTTTGTCACTTATGCCCAAGTACAAAGCTCAATCAATTGATTGATCTAATTAAGATCAACTGATGTACAAATTAACTGCCATAAAATCACATAAAACAACGTCGAATCAATAAATAAATGCTTTGCCAATTAATGCTTTTATTTTTCTTGATTCTAGAGCTGTTTCCATTTTCAATGTGTGATAATATATAAAAAGTTATGTCCATTTTTCTGCAGTTCCAAACTATAAGTTGCTCTCCGGAATAATTTAGTTTTTGTCGCTTTTACCCTGCTACCTTTCAACCGTCAATATATAATATTGTAAGTAGAAGACCAATTGGTTCATTGGTAGTGTTAATTGGTACCAGGTTTGAATCCCAGGATTTTATATATAATATTTATAGGGACCCTATATTATTATAGGGACAAACTTTGTGTGATGTGCACGAATGTATCTATATAAGTAAGCATGTCGTTGTCTAGTACCGCAGACACAGGAGTCCTAATTTGAAGATAGATCAATATGTGTGAAAAAAATGTGTCCACAATATATCGTACTAGCTTTTGCCCGCAGCTCCGCCCGCGTGAATGTCGGTTTTCCACTACATGGGAAATCCCGACACAATCATACATTTATATAAAATGCCTAATAACCACTTTTACTTAACCTCTCGTACCTTAACGGCGGCTACTAAAACAGGGATCAAGCTGTATCTTCAATTCTACTGAATCGATTTTGATGAAACATTCCGCATTAATTAAGTCGAAATAGTAGTACTTTTAAGACTGTAACAGTTTAATTAAAATCTACCCGTTGGTTTTCACGTGAAGCCCGAACAAATAAACAAACGAACAAACATCGACGGATTTGATTTCAGAAGCCCTTAATTAGTCGATCTGAGTAGTTTGTAATTAAATATCTTTGATTTTTGAAAATTTGACGTTTAACAATTTTATAATAGTATAGATAGATGTTTGGATTGGTTTACATATGAAGAGAATAAATTGTCCATATAAATAAATTACTTTATGACGCGGGCATAATTTAAGCGTCACTTTATCTCTTCCGATGGGTTCTGTGAGAACCAACTCAAGGATGTACCAGGATAAGATGCGTAAGAATGTTATTAATGGAAGTACAAAAAAGTTCTAATTTTTGAGAAGTGTGGAGGGCACTATATGGACGCATTGCGCCATTTTTTGTATGTATGTATGGGAATGTACATGGATATGAGTGTATGTATATGG
>WUAW01004752.1:0-11216 GCA_017165845.1 Thaumetopoea pityocampa | reverse complement strand
GGTACATTCAGTGTTTACCACCCACGCGCGACAATAGCAAGGACAATGGACCGCGCATCACAATATTATAAAACTGTTAAATGTAATTTTCTGTACATTAAAAATATTTCAAACAATCTGACTCAGATAGACTAATCAGGCTTCTGAAATCGAAACTATAATTTGTTTTTTCGCATGTGTTTGTTTTTTCGAGTTTTACATCAAAACCAGCGGGTGGATTTTTGTCAGACTATTGCAGTCTTAGAAGTACTATTCCAACATAAATACCGCAGCATGTTTTATCAATATGGTTAAGTAGAACTGAAGATACAGCCTGATCTCCGATTCAGTAGTCGCCATTATAACACGAGAGCTCAAGTGAAAATGGTTCTTGGACTTTCTTGTAAATCCATAATTATTTCGGGATTTTCCATTTAGCGTGTAAACCAGAGGTTCCCAAACTTTTCTCTCATAGACCACTTTCAAAATTTACCTGATTCCTGTGGACCCCCTGCACCTACATTTCTACCATATTCCCAAAACTCGACAAAAAATGTGAAGATTATATCTAACTATGAAAATTTGCGTACGCCAACGTATACCGTGGAGTCTCCCGTGGACTCCTGGGGGTCCACCTGGACCACTTTGGGAACTAAGTGTGTAAATCGACGTTCAAACCTAGTTTACTATAAAATTCGCATATTATCGATAGGTTCATGTGTGTGGATACTGTGGAGCAGACTATCAGAACTTTACAGAAGGTCAAGCTGGAGCTGGCAGAAAATGTTCTCACAGGCGCCCGGAATACAAACGCCTCCAAACTCACCATCGAGGACCTCAAGATGCTCTTCAACATGGGACCAGCCCCACAAGTCTAACTAGAATTATATACATAGAGCAATTAGGTTCTAATAATATTTTATTAATATAGGAGACAAGGTGACACTTCGCATAGATTTTTACGAAGTGTCACCTTGTCTCCTACTGGATCTCTAACGGCCGAAATTAATATCCAGTCATATTGTGGATTCGACGGATGATATTTACGAGGCTGTCCGCATTGAATATATCTGTTCGACATAATGTCAGCTTGAAAATTCTTAAAATTAGTTGTAAAAGTCTCTCTTAATGTTTTAAATCAAATAATAATATTCTGGACACTTTCACACACATTGATCTAATCACAAATTAGGATTTCCTGTGTCTTGGGTACTAGGCAACAGTATACATACTTATATAGATAAATGTTTATACGTATATTAGATAAATAAGTCCATAACTCGAATACAAGAATTTGTGCTCATCACAAAAAGTTTGCCCTTATCTGGATTCGAATCAATCACTGTACCAATCAGATTTCATTTATCAATATAATATCAATGGCCAATATCCTAGAATAATACAGGAGACGAGGTGACACTTCACATACATCTCTGTAAAGTGTCACCTTGTCACCTTCAGAATCTCGAATGGCCGAAAAGACGGCCCTGTCTGTGCACATTGCCTTTTATATATTTTTCTACGTCTGTCTATCCCTCCATTTTTATGCATTCCACACTGGATGTCGGCTGTTAATCGCTTTGGTAGTCTTCCTCTGTCGCCGGTAAATCCAGGAGCCTCCACTCACGGGACATTTTTTTGCTCCACAATTGAGGGATACAAAAGCAAAGGTGCCACTGTCCATGCAATAGGAGTGCGTAAATGTAATGACATCTAGTTACTCTTCGGAGTTCCCTTACAAATCTCTCCGTCGGCCGTCTTACATACACTCACGCCGATATCCCATAAGAGTAAGCAGAGACCATAGTACATACTACATACATACATATAGTCACGCCTCTTTCCCATTAGGGTAGGGTAGGTAGGGATGTACCGCTTCTTTCCACCTGCTACGACCATTTACTGTAGCAGTGGCTATCCGCAGTCCACATTTCGCCCCCGCGGCCGTCTTACTGTTCGTGATTTTAGCGTAACGTGATTGGCTAATATATGGACTGTGTCAGTGTTGCTTCTAAACGTCACGGTACCATTTTTTTAATGGACAGTGGCACCTCTGCTTTTATACCCCTCTAATGTGATCTGTTCTCGTAATATGTTAAACGTATCTTGACCTTCGGCTTCTATCTCCTCTTTGACTTGAGTCTGCCTCCGTCAATCCTCTGTTCCTAGCTTAATGATTATTATCTGCTAAGGTAAATATATGTATTTGTATTCTAAAGGTAAATATATGTATTTGTATTTATCTATATAAGTATGTATATCGTTGTCTAGTACCCAAGATGCAGGGAATCCTAATTTGGGACTAGATCAATGTGTGTGAAAAGTGTACATAATATTATCACTCACATAGGGTTAAATAGGAAATGAATACATTATACACAAACAACTTCCGTCTAGCAGATTATATATCTCAATATCGATAAAAATGTCTTTTAGTCAGTTTTTTCTTTTTATCTTGGATATACAAACATCATCTGGCAATAAATTAAATGTAGTGCGATTTATTTGGTTTGTGTATTGATAAATTTATTGTCGAAATATTTCGCCGTAAATCTAACGCAAACTCACACTACTATTTAAGCAGCTGTGCCAAGCTAACCGGTTGACTAGATCAGAGTTTCTGAAACTGTGGGTTGAACCCCAATTGGGGTACGGACCTGAAGTAAGGGGTCGCTAAATAATACTCGTATTTAATACACCCATATGCGCTGTTAAATGTGAGTGAATTTTCTTAGAACTTCCAAAAGGCTACAATTAATAAACAGACCGTAGTTAATGTTTTACCTAAGTTATTGAAGTCATTTTTATAATGGATTAATTTTTTTAATTGTATTGTTTATTTAAAATTTTTTCAGTCTCATATCTTTAAATTAAATATTAAAATGAATGGCCTAAAACTGCAAACAAATGTTTGCCTGCAATGCTTATGGGGTCCTACAAAATTTATTTATTTTTAATTACAGGCAACGTGGCCCATAGCGTATTAGCACATACAATCTATTTAAAATTATGTCAGTAAAATAATAGAAATAAAAAAAAATATTAAAGACTGCTACATCTTTTAAATATCAAAGGTATATAATATAATAGAAAATTCAGTTGTGAATTAAGCTCGCCTTTGTACTTTTCTTTTTAATAGCCATATTTTTGTGATTTGTACAATAAAGAATAAAAGAAAGAATAAAAATATAATTAGAAAGAAAAGAAGTATTATCAATCAACATTGTAAAATATCCAGCTTGATAACCCTAACCACAGTAAGCCCGACCCATCCTATTTTATATTATGGGGTAACAAAAAAATTTAAGAACCTCTGGTCTAGACCGATTTGTGAGATGGTGTGGAAAACGGTGCAAACTGAAGCGAATAGTCTGCCGCAAATTGTTGACAGAGCGTTATAGAGCCTTACTGATCTCTGAATATCATTATGACATAAATATAAACAATTATTTAAGGGTTCTAAAAGTCAAAGCGTATGAACAGAATCTAGCCTCAAATGAAACATGGACAAAAAGACAGAATATTATGAAAATTTTAAACGAGTAAGAGTTATGGTTATATAATAAAATAGAAGATAATCCATATTACAAAAACAAGTTCAGAATTTTGTCAGTTTATAGTGACTCAAGTCTGTGAACTCATTTTAATCATATTGTTTCTGCACTTGTAGGCTTTGGTTTCTGGGGTCCTAATTGTAATTTTTAATATACAGACCACCGAGATATTGTAACGTGCCATGTAATTTTAATTTTTATGTAATTATAATGTAATTGTAGCTATTTCAAATGTTAGATGTGTCTTTTTAAATACAGATTAAGAATAAATAAGAGTGAAATCATTTCATTATATTATACCCTAGCATTTTCTCGACTTAAGTCCGGGTCTTAAGGGGTAAGTACATTGGCGGTCAATTGGTGTTGAGCACGATTTGCGTTCGAATAAGTCGCGAGTTCGATTCCGGTCCCGTACCGCAAAGTTATTTCAAACTCGTGTACGGTCCCTACATTGTAAACATCAATGGAGAAGAAAAACTTCGTGAGGAAACCTGTATGAACATATGGATATGTGAACTCTACCGAACCGCACTAGGCCAGCGCGGTAGACTACGGCCTAATCTCCCCTGCTGATCAGGGGAGGTCCGTGCCCCTGTAGTGGGGATTAATATAAACTGGTTGGAACCCAGTGTTTTATGTGCCTTCCGAAACACGGAAATCCGTACACTGATGTATTACCCCGCCGCAGTAAGCGTTGCTTAACCACGATATCGTATCTAATGACGATTACTAACTAGATTACGACCTGCTCAAATCATTGCGTCATAACAGTGCTCCGATTCGTCCAAAAGCCTTGGTCTATTCTGAACATACCGTGTTTATAAAGTGGCATTTGATATACGGGGCGGGGCTATTTTCTATATAGTTGTATAGCGACATATCATTGATAAATGATTAACTTAGATGTGGCTATTGAATATTTTAATCACGTTAGGATTTCACCACGTCGAAGTGTGGCAGGAGTAGTAGTATCGGAAAAGGCAGGATCTTCTGACCAGTCGGATTTTATGGCTAGCGAGGCTCGACGGTTGATGTCAGGACGTTTTATTTTTTACCGAAAACACTCCAAAAATAGCACGATGTTTTGAAATTATCCCTAGACCCTAGATAAATTATCCCTACACGATGTTGCTCCGGCGTAAAATAGAGTGCCGCATAATGTTGGCGATTGTAGCATGCAACAAGGCGACGCATGCCGCAATGTAGCACGATGTTGCTCCGGTGTAAAATAGACTGCCGCATGATGTTGGCGATTGTAGCATGCAACAAGGAGACGCATGCCGCAATGTAGAACGATGTTGCTCCGGCGTAAAATAGACTGCCGCATGATGTTGGCGATTGTAGTATGCAACAAGGAGACGCATGCCGCAATGTAGCACGATGTTGCACCGGCGTAAAATAGACTGCCGCATGATGTTGGCGATTGTAGCATGCAACAAGGAGACGCATGCCGCAATGTTGCTCTGGCGTAAAAGGGCCAAAGTCACCATCAAACTTCGTTAGCGTGATTTAGAATTTTTTGTCAACTTATTCTCAATAATCCCTATAAATGAGGTTTGGCCTTTTGTATCCAAAATTGACGACCGATTGGCACAGTGGTAGTGACCCTGCTTTCTGTGCCAATGAGTACCAGGTTCGAACCCGGTACGGGCAATCTGTGTATCCAATGTATAATCACAAATATATGTATACGAGTCATAGTCATTATCTAGGTATATAAGTAGGTATATCGTTGTCTAGTATCCAAGGTACAGGAAATCCTAGCTTGGGGCTAGATCAGTATGTAGAAAAGTGTTCAGAATATCATTGCTACCCGCGATGTCGTCGATTTAACCGGCGGAAAGCATTTTTTAGAGCAGGGGTTCCCAGACTTCTTTTTCTCATAGACCACTTTCAAAATTTAGCTGGTTCCGGTGGACCCCCTGTAGCTACATTTCTACCATGTTCCCAAAACTGGACAAAAAATGTGAAGATTAGATCTAACTTTGGAAATTTGCGTACGCCAACGTAGAACCCTGTCGAGACCTTGGGGGTCCACCTGGACCACTTTGGGAACTAAGGTTTTAGAGGAAAAAAATACTACACTGGTCTACGTGGGATGCTCCTACTGATTAAAAAGTTGCAGTGACCTTCATCAACACCGGAGATCCCGCTGTGGATGTCCTACGGATGCTCCAGGATGCCTCGCTCTTTCGAACTCTTCTCGTGGCGAAAGATAGGCTTGCTCCCCTTGCATCGCAACACTGTGGTGCTAAAAGTTGTGCTGTCCTATTTGGCAATCACACATACAGTGTGGCCCAAACAGCGACGTCCAAAATTTTTATTTATGTCCTCCGTTGCGAGACTCCGTTGTGTGTTCAGTGATATTTTGTAGTTTTCAAGTTACGGTTTTTTTTAGTTATGTTTTTGACTATAACAGTTTGACTCAAATCTTCTAGCTGGTTTTTGCGTGAAGCTCGAACAAACATCGACAGATTTGGTTTCAGAAGTCTTTAATTATTCCATTTTAGTTTATTTTTTTAATATCTTTGATTTACAAAATTTGTCATTTAACAATTTTATAATAGTACAGATGTATTACATTTATCTACCTAGTCCGGCCATAAGTTCTGTTACTGAAAATGTATTTATTTTTCATGAACTAAGGTAATCTTAATAAAATTTATATGTACATATTTATTGAAGTCTCAGCAAAAAATAAAAGAATAATTCTATTCAAAATGGCCACTTCTGGCTTTGATACAGGCCTTTAATCTGTTTGGCCACGAAATTTGAATTTGGATTTAAGCACGGTTTCCAAGGAAAATTTAGCCACTGCTTGCTCCAGAGATTTCTTAAGGGACTCAATGTCAGCGTGTCGTTTAGAGCAGGGCATGTCCCCTAAAACTGACTATAATTTGTAGACTAAGGGGTTCAGATCTGAGCTAGATGAGGGCCAGTCTTCAGCTCTAATAAAGTCCGGAACGTTGGTTTCGAGCCAGGTTTGGGTAGTTCGTGCCTTGTGACCAAGTGCGGAATCCTGCTGGAAAGTCCACGGTACAATTTTAAAAAGTGTATTGCTGAGAGGTTTCACACAACACGATCCAAGACGGTCTCTTAATACGCTTTGGCACACTACTTTTTCACAAAAACTTACTTTTTCTTCGCTACTTTTTCACAAAAATGAAGCTTTGTGACTCCTTGATAAGACACCCCTATCAAAAAGTAACTGATCCAGGATGATGACCACGTTGTACCTTTCCGACCACTCGGGCAGCTTCTTTCGAACTGTGAACGTACACTTTGTCATTTTGCTTGTTGTAGTGTTCTTCAATCGTGAAAATTTTTTCATCAGTAAAGAGGATATTTCTGTACTTTTCACCTGCGTTTCGGGACAGAAGGCGTTTTGATCGATCCACTGTCTTTAACTGTAGGGATTGGTTTAGGGCATGTCCTGTATATCGACCATAAGCAATAAGCTCCAGGTCTTATTTTATAATACGCAACAGATTCCCAGCGGGAATCTTCATTTCTCGCGATAAGAATTCTCGTTTCTTAATGGGGTTTCGGCAAATTCTGGCTTTAATAGCATTAACAGCCTCCATAATTCTAACAGCACGCGGCCTTTTATGGTCTTTTATGGTGTTCGACAGAATAAGTGTTGGTATATCTGTCGATAGTACGATATACGAACATACGGCTGATACAAAGCTTTTGTTGTGTCGATATAACCGATGTACCCACCACTATGCAAGGCAATTATTGCAATACTATTTTCTTTAAAACCTTATTCCATGTTGTAATTTGATAATAAACACGAATAAAAAAATTGTGAAATGGCAGGGAATCGAAAGAAGTTTTTAACATATAGAACGCTTTCCAAATTTAAAATAATTAAAGAAAAAAAAAGTAACAGTATTTATGTCCAGACCGGTTATATAAGTATGTATATCGTTGTCTAATACCTAATATACAGCAAATCTTAGTTTGGGACTAGTCCAAAATATTATTATCTAGAACTAATCATGATACTAAAATCCCCCTTCGTCAACGGACGTGACTGTTGCATTGTTTTGTCCCAAGGTAACGACGATGACTCATGCGTCACATTAATATGTGAATAATTACGTCATAGAACAGTAAAAAGAAATTGGAATAATCATTCACAAAATGTCTCTTTGAAGCCAGCACCCGAGTGACGGAGAGTCATTCACCGGCTCAGACACAACATGATAGTTATCTAAAAATAAACTAGAAATCACGGTCGTCCACAGCCCGTCGGCTTACAACCATTGCGCTGGGCGAACTAATCGAGTGCTCCGAATGTTTTAATTGCGATAGAAGCTTGCAATTTGCTTCTGAATTATGAGTATTGAAAGAAGATCGTGTGCGAGTCCCGACTCTCGCGTTACGAAGCGACTGTTCACGATATTAGTGCTTATGATCGGGATACTGTGTATGTTTGGAGGTAAGTTTATTTACTAACAAAAAAATTGGTGCCAGCATTTTTTTTTTCATTATAAAAATACCGCACTGCGTGATGCTTTCCTTTTGTTATCGCAAGAGCTGTGAAGCAAGAAGAAATTAATGTACATGACGCAAATTCCTTTTGTTGTCTGTGGTTTATAAGCTTCAAGTGATAAATTTTTAATTGTGATTGTGAAATATTTTATTTAAAACAGCTGAGGAGATTCAGATCAACAACTTTTGCTACGATTTCAAAGATGCATTCCAAGTATTGAGATTGTAGCGGATTTATCAGTGTAATTCAGCTGTTTATTATTAATAAATCATTCTGAAAATATGAACTGCTATGATCTGTTTTCCGCCCTGCAGGAAACCACTTACTAAATAATGTTGTTTCTCCACTTATTCAAATTCGCTTGCTGTGTTCTACTTACTTCGCAACATAGTACCCTGCATCCTCAACATATGGCGCTATCCCTGAATATTGATTTTATTATAGAAAACTGAATCACCGTGAAAAAAAATCAACAACATAGAATAAGTAATATATAATGTCCCCAACATTAACCGTCGGCGTAGTGGCAGGACCCGACAGACAACATCCTTATAGCCGGATGATCTTCCTGTTTTATACTGCCTCTCCTCTTTTTTACGTGTGGAAAATGCCGGAACGCATACCGCATATGCCAGGATGCAGTGGTTATTTGGGGCTTGCTCCTATTAAAAACCATACGACGTCCATCTCTGGTCCTTGTGTCCGGGCGAGAGGGTTGCGCGAGCATGCGCCTCCTGCCACATATTAATTGATAACATGCCGGCGTGATCATACATATGTCATCATTATATCCTGTCATCGTTATCAACGTCACTATCACCCTATGTCACATTATATCCTGTCGATATAATGTGACATAGGGTGAATCGACAGAAGCATTATTTAGATAATATGCGGCATACCGCATATTATCAAAATAATTAAAGATGATGTTCTACTAATAGATTTACATTTTTTTCAGGCTATCTACTAGGTCGAATGGCGCGAAGTGAATTAAAAAGAAGCAATGACATGCTAACATACAATTTAACGGTAGCAACCGAAAGCTTGTACAAAAAAGCAAAAATAATAACACCAAAAGTTATACATCACAATGACTCCGAAAAAGTCGAGTCCAGACTCTCCGATATCTTCAACTGCAGTAACCATTGCTGCGGTTCCTTAAATAATTACAACCTGGATGAATTTGTTCGCAATGCCATTAACATGAAAATCTTAAAACTAATGCAAACTGTTCATAACGCATCCGTGTATTTAGATAGTTTAAGCTGAAATTTTGTAAAATCGGCGTAGTTTTTATGCTGATTTTACCAAATTTTTTAATTAAATTAATTACATCAACTTTTAGATATAATTTCAAACTTTTGTCCGCGGCTCCGCCCGCATGAATGTCGGTTTTTCGCTACATGGGAAATCCCGGCACAATCATAGATTTATATATTTATATAAAAGTCTTCGATTCACTTTTACTTGACCTCTCGCACCTTAACGGCTACTAAAACAGAGATCAAGCTGTATCTTCAATTCTACTGGACCGATCTTGATGAAATATGCTGCAGTATTTA
This sequence comes from Thaumetopoea pityocampa, assembly GCA_017165845.1. NCBI lineage: Eukaryota > Metazoa > Arthropoda > Insecta > Lepidoptera > Notodontidae > Thaumetopoea > Thaumetopoea pityocampa. Next base: position 1,617 of record WUAW01004752.1, on the reverse strand, counting down.
TGTCGGAATAATACCTTTAAGTATTTAATCGTCCAACTAAAATCTATCCACTGGTTTTTGCGTGAAGCTCGAACAAATAAACAAACATCGATGATTTTGGTTTCAGAAGCCCTTAATAAGTCGACCTGAGTACTTTGTCGTTGTCCGTCGTGTTTGCTCGTCCATTAAGTGTAGCCACTTTGAAATTCACTATTAAGTTATTAAGTTTATGCGCTTTCTGCAGCGCATATACTCGTAATATTTATTTATTTTTTAGTATTATTTAGCGACCCCTGCTGCAGGTCATGCGACCGCAACTGTGAATGAGACCCACACTTTGAGAAACTCTGAACATTATATTAATGTACTCTGTGCTCTAAACTATAAAAGCACCGTGTAGGAGTTTGAAAATGTTCTTGCTTTTTTTTAATATAAATCTATGATTATTTCGGAATTTCCCATGTAGTAGAAAACCGACATTCACGCGGGCGGAGCCGCGGGCAAAAGCTAGTATAAAATAAAATCAATGGAAATAATGTAGCTAGATCGCTCTGATTATCTTGCGCTCAAATGTTAGTCAACATTAGACTTAAATAACCCTGGTCGAAGGACATCCCGTCAAAGAACTGTTTTTCTTGTCTTATTCATCCTTGTCGGGTCTTTTCGAGAAATACCAGAAATCCAGACAGATTGGTTATAGAGCCCAAGTCCCAAGGACAACATTATATCATAAAAATCGTTACAGTGCATTAAAATATACAATGAAATTTGAAATGAATTGAAATAACTCACGGGAAACAGTTTTGACTTTTGATTGTAATTTACGTAGAGCTCTTAGAAAAAACTTCTATTCTGTACGAGAACTAGTAATAAATTGCTAAAATACAATAATGTGAGATTATTACAGTGCTGACTAATTAATTGTGTTTATTTTTAACTTACTGACTTTAATGTGACATTTAGAAAATTATGACTGGATTAACATTAATGAATATTTGTATATTTAATCGAAGTTGCTGTGTTAAAATTATTGTGAAAAGTGTTTTATGAATATTTCTGATGTAAACTATTTTTGCACCCTTTTTTAATAATTTGTATGCCTACTACGGTTGAGTTTTACGCCCGTATTTGTTCTTTTTATATTATAAATAAATATTCTATGTCTCCTCATAGCTATGCCACGTATCTATGTTTTTAAGTCTTTTAGGTACTTTGAAGACGAACCAGAACAAAGTATTTGTGGGTGCTTCTTATATATATAAGAATGTATAATATCGCTGTCTAGTGTCCAAGATACTTGGAATCCTAGTTTGAGGCTTAGTCAATTTGTATTCAGAATTTACATACAAATATTGCTTAGTTTAACACGTTGACGCCGGCGCGGATATTCGCGGTTCTTTTCGTGAGGCGGAGCTCAACTAGCGGTCCGCCCCGTGGGGCGGCGCAGCGTCAAATTATACTCCCTCGCCAATGCGTGGACGTTCATTGAAAATGGGTTTCCCATTTTAGTTTCGTCTGGTTTACGTTTACTTTCATCAAGTTTGAAAGCACACACACACACACACATATATATATATACATATATATATATGGTCACACACATATATATATATATATATATATATATATATATATATT
>WUAW01004747.1:0-10979 GCA_017165845.1 Thaumetopoea pityocampa | reverse complement strand
TTCCCTCCTTTAGATTATCCCTCAGTTTTAAATGCCCTCCTTCTACTTCGGTGTTTACAGGCGAAACTCTAGCCCTTCTAGAAGCTTCAGATTTATTACCCTGGTCGTAGGACTTTCCGTCGAAAGACCTTCTGTCTTTCTAAAACCAAAATTCTCTATCTCCACCGATCACCACCCCTTAAGTTTATGATACTTATAAAACTGGATACTGGCTGAATTGTACCAAATTGGTCAAACGCCATAAACCAAGAAGTGAAGTGAAGTGGTTTAACTGTCTCAGATACCAGGCCATAAAATATTATATAAAAAAACAAGTGTTGTGTACCTTTAGGAAAACGTCATATTTTTATCGTCTGATTATTTTGTCTGTGATTATAAGACATACCTAGTTTTTCCAGATGGTGTAGAAATCTTATAATTTTATACATTACGACTAGGATTTGGTGCAATTATCGTGTATCTTGTAATTTGTGTGATACCCATTATGTGAATACTTTCTCTTTTATCGCTTGACTGACTGTGTTGCGACATTGAAAATGAATCGTTATACAAACAAGGTGTTTTACTCCTTAGTTTCAAATAATTCAAAAAACGGATCAGATGAAGAAGGATGTATGCTGGTGAATACGACACAGAATGTGATCATTACAGGAGCTTACAACGGAATTCCACAGACCTTGATTCTCAATCTGATTGCATGGTCATTTCTCATAGTTTTATTCTCTGTACTAAGGCGAACTGCATGGAATTATGGTCGAATGGCGCTTGTGCAGAGAACAAAGAGTAGATGGACAAATTTGTTTTATAGAGGAGGAGATGGTGACGCTCTGGTCGACAGAAGACGAAGCGCCGAAGAGCCTGTCAATATTGATGAAGGATTCTTCACATGGTTACCAGCCGTATTTCGCTTGAATCGTGAGCAAGTGCTTGCTAAGTGTGGACCTGATGCTGTCCATTATCTCTCTTTTCAAAGACATGCCATAACTTTAATGTTTATAGTAACATTAGTTTCCATATGTATAATTTTGCCTATCAATTACCAAGGCAATGACCTAAATGTAGAATCTAATGCATTCAGTCTTACAACTCTCTCAAATCTAAATGGCAAATCAAATTGGCTATGGGTTCATACACTGATTAGCATTATATTTCTGCCTGTATCTATCTTGATAATGAGAAGATGTACTGGACGAAAGCCTGTCCCCACATCAATGACAGGCACAATTATGATTACAAATATTTCAAAAGCTGACAGGAACGAGTCTACAATAAGAGCTTATTTTGCTCATAATTTCCCACATATACAGATTGTTGATCTGCGTCTAGCATATAACATCAATCAATTAAATGAAGTTCAGGAGACAAGAGAGATGGTGACTGAAGCCCTTATTTATACAGATACTTACTTCAGAAAAACAGGAAAACGTATTACTGTACGTCCAACATTATGTGGTCCAGAAGTGGATGCCCTCGAGTTCTACAGCAATGAAGAGAAAAGGTTGAAAGATGAAGCAAAAAGATGTCGTGCTATGGTACTCAATGACCCTCTTGGTGTTGCATTTTTAACTTTACCATCTTATCAGCTAGCTGAACATGTAATCAATAACTTCAGTTTACACCGTGGTTGGGTTTTGCAGCATGCTACAAACCCATCAGATATTATTTGGGAGAATTTGTCAGTACAACCTGGCATCTGGTATGTAAGGGCTATTATTGTCAATTTCTTCTTATTTATTGTTTTATTCTTTTTAACAACACCAGCTATTGTTGTTAATCTTTTCAACACAATTCTAGCTAAACCTGATACAACCAATAAAATCAGTACAATTATTTTTGAGTTTCTCCCAACTTTATTACTCTGGACTATGGCTGCTGTTATGCCAGCTATTGTATCATTTTCTGATAGATTCCTCTCCCATTGGACTAAATCTCAGCAGAACTACTCTATTATGACAAAAACTGTCTCTTTTTTGTTACTCATGACATTAATTTTGCCTTCATTAGGACTAGCTAGTGCTGAGGCTTTTCTCATGTGGACTATTAATCATGAAAATGATACATTGCGATGGGACTGTGTGTTCTTGCCAGATAAAGGTGCCTTTTTTGTCAATTATGTAATAACTTCTGGTTTTATTGGTACATCCTTAGAATTGATTCGATTTCCTGAACTGTTTTTATATGTGTGGTACTTGCTACAGTCAAAATCAAAAGCTGAAAAGAGCTATGTGAAGAGGGCTATACTTTATGAGTTCCCATTCGGTGTTCATTATGCCTGGAGCATTGCAATTTTCTCAATTACAATGGTATACAGTTTGGCGTGCCCACTAATTTCACCATTTGGTTTGATCTACTTGATGTTAAAACATGTAGGGGACAAACACAATCTTTATTTTGCTTATGGACCTTGTGACATGAGTGGAGTCGGTGGTGGGAGAATACATGCGACTGCAGTGAGATTAATTCGTATTTCTGTGCTATTATTACTTGTTAACATGGCAGCATGGGCAGGTTTAAGATCAGGCTTTGAAGCTAGAACAATAATTTTGATAATGGCATCGATAGTTGCTTTTGGGACATTTCTGTTGCTTAGTCCATTCCCTAGCTGCACACCTCCAGCTCCTCTACAAGAAGAGTCGAGTATTAGGTTCCCAGAGTATATAGCGCCAGTATTGACAAAGCCTATCGACTCTCCTCCTAGTACCACACCCACGACTCCAGATTATGGTGCATCATCTCCTGTTATAAATCAACCTCATAGTCCTGATTCGATAAATATTTAATTAATTAATTAAACAAATTTCCTTTAATTATCGATTAATTGTCATTATTCAGACTCAGATTATATATATAAATAAATCGAACAGATAGATTTTAAAGGAAAATGAATACAGTTCTTTGCTGATCTAATAAAATATTGTTATATAAAATCTTCCATTTTTAAATTAACAAATGTCTAATTAAACTAGTCACTGCCCTCCATGAGTGCATTATAGGACACACGTTTTTTTGCTCCAGTGAATATACCTTTTTTGATAGCACTCTTAAAAATCACACTACCAAAGCACATTATGCTAATTAAAATACTTACATCGGATTGTAAGTTTCCTATTTAAACAAAATATAAGCATAAACCTATATTATTTGTTATTTCTTATTCTGTGTTGTTTAATTCTAATTTAGAGATAAAATTTATACATGTGTATTTTGTATAATAATGTAATCAGATGTTTTATGTTACGCCCTGGTAAACAACCATGAAGAATTAAGGTCCAATTGAGTATTTCTCATATACTGCATACATATCTTCCTATTTTGATCGCTGTGATGTTTCAGGTCCACATTCCTCTATAGATTGTTCGTTTTTGTTTTAAGTTCAAATATGACTTAATTCATAATTAATTTATAATGCCTATCGATTTGCAGTGTTTGAACTTTATACCTATTAAAAATAATTGGATAAAAAATAAAGCACAAAATAATAAATACTATGAAGTTTATATACTAGCTTTTTACTTTTTTCACGATTATGTCACCAACTGCTATTATGCCAGTGAAGCGAGGAAGAAAATTGTACGCGCCCGAAATATCCCTTATTTAAACGCGCAATGTAAATATCAGCTGATTTGAAATATTTTTGCTTTCGATATGAAATAATACAAATTCGATATAAAAGAATACAAAACGATTCTCCTTGTGATTTTGAACAAAGCTTTACACCTTACAAATTTGACCTTGCGTAGGAAATAACTGTAATAGACAATAAAATAATGGAAAATACGCCACATTTTCGTGTTGTGTGATAATTGGAAGTTAGACCGTTGTTGAATGTTTACGTACGTCGGTTGTTTATCTTTCTATGACTCGTCCAATTATAGGTATATTTATGTATGTAGCAATCTGCAGAGCTATTCACTATCAGTATTTTAAAACGCGGAATCTAACGGAACCGGTAACTGAATCATTCGAGAAAATTCGATTTGTCTCTAAGTCTGACTATCGAATGATTCAGTTACTGTTAGTCACGAATTGAAAAACCATTGAAATAATCTCAGAACAGCCGGGACCCATGATCTCTAGTGTTTTCCGAATCACGGAGATTAATAGTTCCTGAAGGTACTAGGAATCACCTGAAGTCATATAGAGCTGATTTAATTTGAATTTGATCGTATTCGAATTTAAAAAAGTTCTGGCCTCTTTGCTATTAGTCCTGGAGTATACTATCGTCATTGGCGATTTAACGTCATGCAATATTTTTGTAGTTATTCGTATAATTACGGGTCTATGTCATGAGGAATGTACATTTATTTCTCAATTGAGGTGTTTATTATGGACCTCCACAGTGTAATATTATTTGCTTTGATTGTTTAATAGCCAAAGAATGTTATTATAAATATCTATATGTTCATCTAAGTACATCTAAGTATTACTACAATGCTGGTACAAGTTATACAACGGTGAACGTAACGCGGTTCTGTGAATGGGCAAGTAGCGTTTTTCACTGACAAAATGATTGGCTGATGTAAGTAACATATTTACAAATATTGTATAGTAGACATTGACTCTAAAAGTAAACAAAATAATAAAAATGTTTAGTAAACAACATTCAATGCCATATCTATTTTTAAATCAAAATTGCTATCGGTCGCAGGTGCTCGGTCTTACAGCGTCATCAAACAATAACGAACGCACTCCAGTCTGGGACCATTTATAAACTTATCGAAAAATGTGTCCTTTACCGAATTAAATTATTTTGATACGAATCATGATGATAGAGATAACATTTCTGTTTCTAATTTTCCATTGTCTCATTGTCAATCTTGTTAACAGAAGAAATTAATATTTAATCTTAACTGAAATCTTAGGATTGGGATCTAATACAGCAGTGAAATGATGCTACAGATTAGTTCCATACTAAATGTACTTTCTTTATAATGTAGATTTGTGATCTCAGATATGTGATATGAAAAAGCTAATGTTTAGCAGCATTATTCACCCTCTTGGCCTCTCCAGACACGCTTTGTATATATTGTAATAAGATCAAATTCCATGTGTAGTACGTGTATTTTTTATATATTTTTCTAGTACATATAATAGGCATAATAAATTATTACGTATTTGACAATGTCTGATAATAATTAGCACGTTTGTAATATTGTCACACGTTGTTTTCGGAATCGATATATTATCAGAAACGTGACTGATAATAATAATGTACTTTCCATGTACCTAATTTCAATAGAGTTTAAACAGCTGAGTAAAAAACGTATGTTACAGAACATATTTATCAAGTTATATTGATCTCAACCGAAGTGTGTGTTCGTTTCGTGTGATTGTAATTGAATTTTCTTTTGACTTTCTTAAACCAGTTATAATCACGCATGATTATATATCGTGCTAGTTTTTGCGCGCGGTTTTGCCCGCGCAGGCCATTTAATAACCCGGAAACCTCGGGGATCTTCAGATTCATAAATTTATACAAAAATGTGCAATATATAATATATATAATATAACTATACTTTTTTCAAACCGATTGTAATAAGACAGTCTAAATCAGAGATTCTCAAACTTTTTTGTCTTTGTAGACCACTTGTAATGTTTTTCACTTTTGGGTAGACCCTCAAAGCGTAATTAATAACATTGTTGTAAATTTATTCACTTCAAATGTGTTTTAAACAGTTAGTGTGGACCCCTGGGGGTCGATATAGACCACTTTGGGTATCAATGGTCTAGATCATTGATACCCAAAAGTAGTCTATATCGACCCCCAGGGATCGATGATGACGTGCAAGGGGCCCACGCCAACTGTCAAAAACACATTAGAAGTTAATAAATTTACAAAATTTTTATATTAACTACGCTTTGGAGATCTACCAAAAAGTGAAAAAGATTACAAGTGGTCTATAAAACAAAAAAGTTTGAGGACCTCTGGTCTAGATCCTATTTCAGACTTTAAGTGAAATATACCCAGTCAAAATTCGTACAGTGGTTGTCACCTCATCTTATTTCAAAGAGACAGTCAGACAGACAAAAATAGAACAGACAAATAAAGACAGTTACAGTTTTATTATAGTATAGATTCAGTCGAATAGTTAGCATTAAATAGGAATTTGAAGTGGTTTACGTTAAGTGTTATATTTTTAATACAGAGTTAACTGTTCATCAGATGTCAATATTATCATCAGCAGTAGACCGGTTTAGCATAAGTACAGACATAAACAGGTATTTAAATTATTCTGCAGCTGCATCAGATGACTCATACCTTATGCGTGGATTATCGGATCTCAATATGGGTGTTGTGATTATAACTTACCACTTATATAAAGAACTAAACCGCGATGATTCAACAACATTCATAACCACAGCAAAAATATATTTCGATTAATTTCTGAAATTGTGTAGCCATAAGCAGTTCGTTTTAAATGATTAGATACCTACTTAGTTACATTTTGTACACCGTTTACAGAAAAATGCCCAAAAAAGTAGCGTAGTTTTAAGAACAAAAAAAAATTTTCGAACACCTAATAATTTTATCAAATCATCTGTGGTGCTTAAATTACACCGCGCGACCAGTTATGTTAAATTTTTTGTCGCGCCTAATTAAGGGCCTAATTCGTGGCCTTCTGGCAACGGAATGTAGACAGTCTCTACTATCTACGAATAATTGTAGGTTTCACGCTACGATACCCTCATTTTTGAATTACCTACATACAATACAGAAAATTAAACGCATAATATCTTGTGTGTTTAGTGATATAATATCAAAGGTACATAGCACACTAGCGCTAGAATTGCTAGCTACAGATTATGTGACCCAGTGAAGAGCGACAATTAATTCTTAAGTTAGAGGTTTTATTTTTTATTTATAAATAGTTTTATGCTATATTAATTTTGTAAAGGTGTTTCGAGACTGTCTTTGCAAAATACTTGTTTATGTAGTAATCTAATAATTGTTTTAAGGCTAGCTAACAATGGACTGGTCCAGTAATTTGTGATACAAGTTAGAATGCTTTTTTCAGTCCGGTCAGTATCCGACCGATAATCTCTTAAACCAGTTTTGTTGCTTTGCATTAATAATTATCGCAAGTTATAGTTAATTTTCGATTAATACTAACCGCAATATTATGTTACTTGTATTTTTTAAAATTTAATGTTAATGATTACCGAACAAATGTAATTTTTAACCCTTGAAATGTAATAATAGGAGACGTAGAAAGTATATTTTAGACTATGATTTACTCACATTGATTAATCTGTAGCCTCAGTATAATTTCATTACATCCAGTACTGTTCATACATTGCCAATTGGTAATTTGTCGTAGTTAACACATTGACTGCCGCGTGCGTTTACAGTGAAATCTTCAGGCCACGCGTACCGCTGTACGAAACGTATTCTTCTGGGCATTCAACTACTGGGAATTTCAATTGTAAACGCTTTGACGATTTACAAAATTGCAACAAAGACGAATGTAAATATTAGAAGATTTAGGGAATTATTAGCTGCAAAATTATTAGGGTTGACTGAAAATACAACAGATCCTTGTCTTCGTCGGAGTCAGCATAATATCGCCGTTCGGAAAAATGATTCCGGAGGAAGCATTAGACGGGCATGCAAACAATATTATCCAGATAAAAGTCGTCTAATAGGCCGATCAGAGACACGAAAGAATTTAAAGAAAACAACAACTTATTGTCCAAGTTGTTCCGACTAACCCCAGCTTTGCATAAAATGTTTTAAAGTTTTACATTCTAATAATTTTTTTAATAAACCATTTTCGTATTACTTTTATAACAATCGTTTATATTAATAAATATAGCTTATATTAATTAATATTCAAGTTTTGTTACTTCCTCTGCGAAATATCTTTTCAAACACATACAAATATACTTCGCAAGTACTCAAATAAGCGTCACCCCAATACGGGTGACGCGGCCCTATATGAAAATTTACTGTCACGGGAATGTGGGTGACGTGGCAGTCAACGTGTTAAGCAGAAAGGGTCCAATGCAAAGAAACTGACAAGTGGATTAAAATACTAATACAATCCTAATTGAATATACTAATACAATCTACTAGTATTATTAGTATTTAATATACTAGTATAATTTATATACTAATACAGTCCTAATTTACATTTTGAAAATATGTGCAAAGTCTGCATTATAATTATAATAAAACCAATAAATACTGCACGAGACTAATAATTTACAATGAAAACTTCAAATTAAACTTCAATATTAGATATTTCAAAACTGACTCGATCCGGATTGAGCCCTTTTAGTTTAACTACGTCTAATTAGTCAATTAATTTAGTCTAAGATTTTCGCCGCCATGAAAATAAACAGTATTTGTAGAACTGGCGGATAAAATTTTTTGGACATGGAATAATGTTTGTTTTTCACAACCAATATATAAATATAAACAATAAGTAAAAGACACTTACACCCAGTTAAACAAGCTTTAATTTACACATTCGCGTCGGGTGTAATGAAAACTAAATGAAAATGTAAACCTGCAAGACAGTTTCACTTAATCACCTCTTTTAGATGACAATATCTTTTAATATGTCTGTCCAAGGAGGTCTAATTAGGTTTGGTGTACGAATCGAATTCGTATAATACCTATTATTTAATTATTGACATGTTTCATAACGATTACCAAGTGATATAATTCGAAGAAAGTGCCTTCGAATCACTTCAAGGCACCAGAAGTGTGAATTTTTGCATCTAATCGTGTCTTAGAATTATAAATGTAAACGTATGCTGAATTCATAGCTACAAAGCGGAACATATTAATATAATAATGCACCTAAGTATCAAATGACGTGATATACTTAATTGGCAGTGTTTTTATCTACCTATTTATCTGCAGGTTTTTAGGAGATTGATTGTTGGCTATGATATCAATGTGTAATGAAAGTGATGTCATAAAAATATTGACTAAATAATTACCGATTACTTAGTATAAAGTGATAGGATAAATTGTATATTTTTTAATGTATAATCCTTTAACTGTGATCTATTTTGATATTTATGAGATTATAATGTTATCAGCCTCAATATCCATGCACTATGAACTAAACTAATAAAATATAATAGTCATCTACCTAGATAATTTTATGTATAATATAATAATAAAATGCCTACCTAAATAATTTTATGTTTATGTAACAAATATGTACTTACAATGCTATCGATTTAAGCATGTCGTTACGCTGCATTTTAAAACATCTGAACATTTCTTGACAGTGTAAAAAATTAATTGGTTTCTTGAATTCCGTTTGTCATTCATAAGTTTTAATTAAAACTAAAAGTAATTAAAGGCTTCCCCTTTTATTAGCTTTTATCATTAAAAGCGCGTAAAAGGGGGAGCTGGGATTACCATTATGAGAAATGCTCATAGTTTTTCTTTAAAAGTTAACAGACTACATAGACTCGATTCCGTTTGGTGTACCTACAACTTTATCAATATGTACTAATTCCATCGCCGCAGCTGTTCAGAGTATCTCTTGGTTATCTTAAGGTCACTTTGATGATAAGGTCTTTTTATGAACTACCCTCAACACCGGCTAAAGCGCGTAGCTGTTCTACAATAAATAGAGAAACTTGTATTGCGCCTGCTTTTCGTAATCGGCCACAATACCCAATTGTAATTCAACATGATCATGTAGAAGGCATGCTATGTAAAATTTCCCATCAAGGCTGTAATCAGCGTGTTCTCGGTTCACTCATTAAAAGGAATTCATGTATAGTTGCGTGCACGAGTCGATGATGGTCTAAACTGCTTTCACAACGAAGGCTGATTCTTTATGAAAAGTCGGTAGGTACAGAATTATACAGTTTACGGCGGTTTTTGAGAAATAATCATTGTAAATCTGGTATTTAAAATTAAATTCGAGAGTAAAATGCTATTAATAAATATGATTATCATTTATTTATGTAGTTATATGCCTAGTTATAAGCTGTCACCGCTAATTATTTGCACAGTGATCAATTTTTTAAATTGTATTATTATTGTATGTAAATGTATTATGTTTGTATGCTTTTAAATAAATCGTTTTATATGAGTTTTTGGTTAAAATTTTATTACTATCGATAAGAAAAAAAAGTGAATGTTAAAATGGAAGAATGACTGCCGCGGCTGGCCAATAGGACTCAAGAAGGACGTCGTGCGGTTTTTAGTGGGAGCGAGCCCCACATAACCGCTGTGTCGTGCCATCGGCATAGCGGTATGCATTCAGGCATTTTCCACATACATAGATTACGCCTTTTCCCCTGGTTCTGCGGCGGGGAATCGAACCCCGGTCTCTAACGTGTTCGGCGGGGATGCTGATCTATACTATCGAAGAATTGGGATAGGCAGAGACTACTTTCAACTTTTTACGATTGCTTAATGTAGCAAAGTGGCTATCCGAGGCCTACTTTTCGCTCTTGCACGAAACGAGACGTATTGGGTGGCGAACTATGACGTCGCCATTTTATAACGTACATAAGTTCCCCAATGCGTTCCCACGGAAAGATGAGGTAGGAAAATTGTCTTTAATATGGAATTTGAAAAAAGGACTATAGAACATAGATACATCCTTCCGAGATACTACTATCTCGGAAGGAGTAAGAAGATTTTCCATACGTACAAAAAGAAAAAGATAAACTGACTGCATATAACCCAACTCTATTTTCCAGAGATGTATGTTGCTGTTACAGCAACTATGAAAACCAAAATCTACTCTCTGGTTTTTGCGTGAAGCCCGAACAAACAAACAAACATCAATGGATTTGGTTTCAGAAGCCCATAATTACTCGATCTGAGTAGTTTGTTTTAAATATCTTTGATTTTTTGAAAATTTGATATTTAACAATTTTATAATAGTATAAATGATAGAAACAGTGAAGTGCTGTAAGCGGCTTAATTAATCTACAGTCCGCGACAAAAGTATAGACCACCCCCCTAATTTTGTAATATCTAATATAAAACTACATTT
>WUAW01004743.1:12416-31465 GCA_017165845.1 Thaumetopoea pityocampa | reverse complement strand
CAACGTAGACCCCCGTCGAGTCTCCCGTGGACCCCTGGGGGTCTACCTGGACCACTTTGGGAACTAAGGATATAGCGTTTCCATTCACGTGACTCACAGATAAAAAATCTTAAGTTTCCCAAGAGAAAATTATATAAATTAATAATTACTTTTCCCATATTTATATTATTATGAGCTCTTTATCGATTTACCATTATTATTAAATTATTAATTTTAATTATTAAACATACTGTCAACTCACGAATTAGAGGTGTGCATAAGGTAACTTCATGTTTACACCATTGAATAGAACCCGAAAAAATATATTATAATGTGTGTGGAATAAAATAAATTTTGAAAAAAAAAAGAAGAATTAACCCTCTATGGGCCCGTGTAACTTTCAGGTCACATTTTAATTTATCGACATTTTATCAAATAATTATAGTTTTTTTCATGGGATGGAGTATAGATTCTATAATGTTGTCAAGACAACCGATATCAATGTTTATAACAGGTGCTGAGCTCATGAACCTGAAATACGAGTAAGGTAAATATCCGTGATGAGGAACTTTAACATTTTTAACCTTATAAAATGGTTGCGTCGTCGTTCGCAATCCGACACAACTCGTTGACCGCGAGGCAAAATGTGGGCTGCCGATAGCCACTCTGCTACATTTAACGATCGTAGCAGGTGGAAAGATGTGGTCTCTGCCTACCCTTATGGGATATCGGCGTGAACGTATGTATATATGTAAATATCCGTGCCTTCAATTTTTTCGGATTTAAAACAAACATTCCGCCCATAGACGGTTAATATCTAATACCTCTATACCTCTGACGTAGAGAATTAAAAAAATATCTGCATTAGTTATAACTTAAATCTGGTTATCAGACAAATAATATTGTCAAACCATATAACTAATTTTATAGTTACACATTGTAAAATACTGATTTTTAGTGCGCAAACAATCGTCTAATCGTATCATTATCGATAATCGGTTACGCATTACGTTTTATTGGGCCGTATATTATTATCGATACTTATCTAGTTTGAAATTCCGACGGTTGACGTGATAACGGACAGTCCGTTTGATACGGTTCGAACGATTGCCAAATCTGTTCGTCGCTCGATAAGTAATTCAACCAGATATGAAAGTTGTTCCGTATCTCAAGTAGATTTATTTTATAGTCTTAGCACAAACATTATTTCGTTTGTTCATAAAAAAAGCTGTTTTTAAAAAAAGTTTTCATGGTATGGCACCTGCTATTTATAATAAATTACCTATTTAAATAATTACGACAAACGAAATTGATAGGTTTAAAAAAATTTTGAATGATTACCTTATCGATAAAGCATATTATGTGCAGTAAGCATAAGTGACGGAATACTTAAGTGATAAATGATTAATTATACAAATGACGTATATATGTATATATATGTATACATATAACTAAATAAATATAATTTAGCATGCCGATCAGGTCGAGTGTAGCTGTGCTGATATATTTTTGTACTGACCTTGAGATACCTATATTCACAATAAAGAATTTTGAATTTGAATTTGTTTTCTCAAAATTGATTTCTATTTATATTAATATTTATATTGGAGACGTGTCGGTACACAACCAACAGCTGCGGCAACCTCGGCTAGCATACACTGTCAACACTGACAGTACTCACCACACTCCTCTGACTACAACGGGACTGCGCGTACGCGGGTAAACGCACCCAACAGCGACAAAAGGGAACTGAATATTATCGCGACGCGTGCGGTGCGCGTGGGCAGCGCCCACAGTGGCGAGACATGACAACCAGCACAATACACGAGAGACCAGCGCCAGGGCGTACCCTTAGGCCTGAGGAGGAGACCGATAGCCGAGCGGGTCGAGGTGAGTGGCACTCCTGCATTTCCAATCTCAAACAAAAATATTTCATCATTGTAATCATCATCAACAGCCCGTGGAAGTCTACTGCTGGACATGGGATTATCAAAAAGGAGGGGCTTGCCATAACCCCTCCGCTGTTGACCCCGCTCTAGGAGCGTGACGTAATGCGATGTTTAATTTAGCCGTGTAACTGTATCTTTCCTGCTCTTACTTGCACAAAGTATAGGGAAATGAACAGGGATGGTATATAGTCACGTGACATCAAAGATATATACTGTGAGTAACTTTTGCCCACGGCTCCGCCCGCGTGAATATCCGTTTTCAGCTACATGAGAAATCCCGAAACAATGATAGATTTATATAAAAAGCCTTAGAACTACTTTTATTTGAGCTTTCGTATCTTAACGGCGGCTATGAAAACAGGGATCAAGCTGTATTTACTGGACTGATTATGATAAACATGTCGCGTCATTTTAGTTGGAATAGTATCTTTAAGACTGTAAGAGTTTGATCAAAATCTGATAGCTGGTTTTTGCGTGAAGCTCGAACAAACAAACAAATATCGACGGAATTGATTTCAGAAGCACTTCTAGAAGAATTGGACGATCTGGGTAGTTTTTTTTAAATATCTTCAATTACAACAAAATTTGACATATAACAATTTTATATAGATTTACAATTTATCTATGCTTACAGTATTAGAAAACACATCTCGGAAAGAAAAGAGTTAAATAAAAGAGATATCGGAAAATTCATGAAAAATTCAGTACACTAGTACACAGAATGTCCTTTTCATTTAGTAATAGGTACCGGGACTTGCTGTGTGCCGCCATTATCATAATAGGGCTCATCCAGTCCATCTCGTCACGTGAATGCTGTGATATTTATACTTATATTCACTTGTCTTCAATATCGAACTTGCTCGAGCTCAGTATGTACTTTACGTAATGGCTACGTTGTGGCCCCGGTGTAACTTAGATCCGACTTACAGGAATTACGACTTTATGGCCATGATTGGAGAAACAAAATAGTTTATTATAAAACAAACAGTTCGCGAGTTATGTCGCATGTAACAAAATTTATATCAATATCCAATCACTTTATATAGGTTAGTTATTATTTTTTCTGGTATTTTCAATAAACAAGAGGGTAGTTCGATTATATTAAGTACTTAGGTCAGGGAGTACTCGGTCTTTTAGCCTGTCCGGCAAATCGACTTAAGTATACGGGTAAGAGACCCTGGCCTCCCGAGCTACTACTATTCCTTCCGAGATAGTAGTATCCTGTATCCTATAGTCCTTTTCCCAAATTCCATATTCTTTGCTCAATACACCTTTCCTACCTCAACCTCTTTCCTTTCTTTCTTTTTCATGGGAACGCAATTAGGCACTTTAACATTTTAGGACATAAAAAATGGCGGTGTCGTGGTTCGCCACCCGACACGTCTCATTTCCCGCGGGGGCAAAAAGTGGACTACTGATAGCCACTTTGCTCGTAGCAAGTAGAAAGAAGTGGTCTCTGCCTACCCCAATTCTTCGGTAGTATAGTGGTCAGTGTACCCGCCTGTTATGCGTCAGACCGGGGTTCGATTCCCCGCCGGAGAGCCAAGGAAAAAGGCGTGAGTGTATGTATGTATGTTATTAAGTACTTATCGTGTGCCGACTCCTGTTTGTTGGCCGATTTACATAGTTATCAATCACGTTACATCAATCACGTGATCGGTCCACACGAGCTATTCGAAACAATCAAACATGATCGCTACAACCTCCTAACAGTATATTTTAATTTATCAATTCTCAAGCTACTCAACAGCTAAACAAATTTAGTACTATTGATAAACTATTACCTAATTGTACTCTTAGTTTCATTGGCGTGATAAATGAATACGTCAAATGTACTGATAACGAGTATTCCAAGACAACAGCTAACAACTGGTGTCGACCTCTGTGCGTTTTGACCAGTTATCTTAGCCGACCATGTTTCGAATACGATTCGCGCTATCTGTTACCACATTGATAAAATGTCTTTATCTTATTTCTACATTACGCAACAGGACGCTGGAAATGTCCATAATGGGCTACTGAACAGATAAAGATGTGTCAAAGCAAATAATTTATCATACAGATGTGATGTATGCACAGAGCTGACGATGTGGACTTGTGATGGCCGAGTTGAGTAGTCTATCGCTTGCTAGGTCACAAGGTCGTGAGATCTTTAAAAATATAAGTCAGGACTTTCAATAGTCTAGGTTAGTAATATGTTTTGTACCTGCAGAAAACTACTTCACTTGTGTCAGAGAGTACTTAGTCTATTAGCCTGTCCGGCAAATAGACTTAAGTATACGGGTAAGCGACCCCGGCCCCCCGAGCTACTACTGTCTCTTCCTACTCCTTCCGAGACAGTAGTATCCTATATACTACAGTCCTTCACCTAAATTCCATATTCCTTTCTCAATACACTTTTCCCATCTCATCTTCTTTCATTTCCTTTCCATTACGCCGTGGGAATGCAATTAGGAACTTTAATACTTTTGAACCTTACAAAATGGCGGCGTCGTGGTTCGCCACCCGACACTTCTCACGCCCGCGGAGGCGAAATGTGGGCTGCGGACAGCCACTTTGCTACATCAAACGATCGTAGCAGGTGGAAGTGGTCTCTGCCTACGCCAATGGGAAAGAGGCGTGACTGTATGTAGTATGTACTATGGTCTCTGCCTACCCTTACTTTGGATATCGACGTGAGTGTATGTATGTATGTAGTTCAATACATAATGCTACGCGTCGACAACAGAGCGACAACAGAATGATGACACTGCCATAGCAGTTGAATCACAGTTAAGAAAAATTAATATCAACTAAATATACTTATATACAATACAACATCCCGTCATCAATGGTTGGGACGATGGCAGAACCCATCAGACTTAAATAGCTTCTCTTTTCGATAGTGTCACTTCTGTCACATTCCTAAGAATATAATTTACTTTCTGTGAAACAGAACACTGTGAGGCACCAACCACCTCCGAGGATTATAAGGGTAAGAATATATCTGATTATGAAAATACACTGTAGATACATCAGAAGAGCATCCGTATTGGCTACGAGCATTGGAGCAGTGTGAGGGAGCCGAGTGGTTTTAATGGGTGTGAACCCCACATATCCGACGTATCCGGACCTTCGACGCAACGGAACGCAGCAGACATTTGCACTCGATAAAGAAAAGGAGTTCATCCTACACAACCTAAAACCTGGAATCGAGAAGCTTTAAAATTGATCGATTTGTAATCATTTCGACGCTTATTCTAGTCCCTTAGTACCCAAAGTGGTCCAGGTGGACCCCCAGAAATCCATGGGATACTCGACAGGGGTCTACGTTGACGTACGCAAATTTCCACAGTTAGATCTAATCTTCATATTTTTTGTCGAGCTTTGGGAATATGGTAGAAATGTAGCTGCAGAGGGTCCACCGGAACCAGCTAAGTTTTGAAAGTGGTCTATGAGAATATAAAATCTGGGAACCTCTGTTCTGGACAGAAGACGGGGGTGTAGGAGAAGAAAGAATAAGGAAATAGATGATCTGGTGGCCGAGAATCAAACATCATCGGTAAGATAAAATCACGCAGATTTTGTTGGCTCGGTTCGAAAGAGTGGGGAAGAACCCTTTAATGAAATGGTACACGCGTACTTACAATTAGGCGCCGCCCTCTCGGCTGCCTCAGATACCGCTGGAGTGCTGAAGTGAGAAAGGACCGAAGACCGAAATGGAGGCTCTCATTATCGAAGGCTAAGACACATTTTGGGTCGGTGAGCCTTCTTAGTAAATTAGTTGAGTCGAAATTTTAATTAAGAATTTAGAAACCACCAAAATCGGCATTGTACTCTTGCATTGCCTTCTTCGAAATCATTTCAATTCCAACTCCACTACTGTACTACTGGAGTGGTATGTCCTTCAAACGTTGGTCCTTCTGTAGGCGTGACCGTATGAGTCTAAAAGCTGTTTATGACTCTAATTCATATTATGGATATCATTATTATAGATTTCATCTATAAGAGATATTTCAAGTGTAAGTTACTCCATCACCCAACGAGCACCTTCAACTTGTGGACCAGGCTCATTGTTAACGGTCGTTATTCAGTAGTAAGTATGTGCCATCTTTGATAGAACGCATTGTTCGAATACTTATGTCTTCAAATATTTTAAGGATATATTATCATCAACATCATAATCATTATTATCGTCATCATCAACGTCATCATCATCACCACCCCGCGGTAGTTCACTTCTGGACATCAGCCTCCTCCTTAAATAGGAAGGATTTGCCATAATCTACACGCTTGGTAGACGTCTTGGAGATCACAGTAGATTTTGATTGAATAAAAGACTAACGCTGCTGCCCAAGATCCTGCTACATCCTTTAGCTGGATCTCACAGCATCACAGGAAGATATGGAGTGATGCTTACTTTATGCCGTCGCCTCACAGTTAAAACATATGACAAAAAAGTAAACAATGGCAATAGAAAATATTTCTCGAAAGTTCCATAAATCTTCCATTGCCAAGGACACATCCATTCTCGACCTCGTGAATAGCAATTATCGACGATTAGCAACTGCATTACTGACTTCAAACTAATTGACTAGCGGTACTTAGTTGGTTATAAATGAAATGCTTCTTATACACCGCAAATCAAATGTACCAACAACATTAGACAGACTATGTATTATTATACTAAATGACCAACATCTATTACTATTATAATGTTGTTATATGTCAAATTTACAAAAATCAAAGATATTTAAAAACAGACTACTCAGATCGACTAATTAAGGGCTTCTGAAATCAAATCCATCGATGTTTGTTTGTTTGTTCGAGCTTCACGCAAAAACTAGCAGGTAGATTTTGGTCAAACTATTACACTCTTAAAGGACTCCGACTTAAATATTGCAGTATGTTTCATCAAAATCGGTCTTGTAGAATTGAAGATACAGCTTGATCCCTGTTTTAGTAGCCGCCGTTAAGGAATGAGAGGTCAAGTAAAAGTGGTTCTCAGGGCTTTTTTTATAAATCTAAGATTGTGTCGAAATTTCCCATGTAGCGGAAAACCGATAATCACGCGGGCGGAGCCGCGGGCAAAAGCTAGTATTCTATATTTCCTTTCTCGCTTTACAAGACTGATACATATCACTGCTTGTGTTTTGTATATGTAACTATGAGAACGATGTTAGTGAAAATTTGGTTTGTAGGTAAAGAGTTCTTAGCGTTTACCCGCGACTTCGCTTGCGTTGATGCACTTAAATACATTGTCAGAGACCGTTGAAAATACAATTATTTGATAACTTTGAAAACTATTTTTTCTATGTCTCGGGAACAGTTTTTCGAGATAAAAAAGTATCCTAAGTCCTTCTCTGTACCCCTGACAATGTGTGTACATAATTTCATGATGATCGGTTGAGTAGTTAAGGCGTGAAAGCATAGCAAACAAATAAACAAACTCATAATCGCATTTATAATATTAGTTAAGATATCGTTATAGTAGGTATGTGGGGAAGGATGTGCGTGTTGTGTAAATAAAAAACAAACTTGAATGACTCCTGTTCATCCCCACATAAAATATTGATTTACAAATATAAAATATTATTTATTTATTTATTTACACTTCATACATAAAACATGTACCGGCGGACTTAATGCCTTAGGCATTTTCTACCAGTCAACCTAAAAGTAATACATTACATTAAAAAGTGGGTGCATTCACAGACGAAAATAACTTTGTGAGATGAGAGAACAAAACGGTTATTACATACTAATACATACACGGGGATACAATAAACTAATACATACATAGGGATACAATAAACTAATACATAATAATAAACTGAAAATGGTAATAAACAAACATACTATTACAACATAAAGGAAAATAAGGAAAATAAGGTTACGATAATGTTATTATAATGTATACATGCTGGTGGAATTTTCGCGCCGTAGCGCACTCGATTCTTCCTTTGTTAGTAACCTAGCAACGACGCTCGAAATTCAAAGGAGAGTGTGTGCGGCCAGGAACGAACCGCCACTGGTATTCTAAGCCCTTAACTTCAGCTCTGAATTAATGTGCTGCAGGTTTCTTTGACAAATCCTAGCAATAAAATCAAACCTTTCAAAACTCTAATACGCTAATATTGCGTGATTGAAAAATTACAATCTATAATTCTGATATATCTATTTTAAACACGAAAAGAAATGCATAAAAGAGGATTTAAACGATTTATAGCTCAGATAAAATGTGAATTTTAATAGATTGTAGATAATTTGTTGTATCCGGGAATAACTAAACATAGCATCAACGACGTGAGTATCAGCTGATACTCACGTCGTCAATGTATTCCAAGCCAGCTGGCTTGGAATACATTTTTTTATCTATAACATTTTTGTATGTGTTATGTATAACAAAAGTGTAACATGCACACATACTGGGGGCGTTCAATAATTAGTGAGAATGAGGTATAAACTCTTTGGATCCAATAAAATTAAATACTGGCTGATAAAGCTGCATTATTGATTAGATTAAAAAAAAAGAAACTACTTGAATATCCTTTGTTTTTTGAAAATGGAAGACTTTTGTTTGCAATCTGTCGTTGCGTGTTGTTGAAAATGGACACAATTGAATAACGAATCGGTCCAGTAGAATTGAAGATACAACTGGATCCCCTTTTTACTAGCCGCCGTTAAGGTACGAGAGCTCAAGTAAAAATGGTTAATAGGTTTTTACGAGTAAATAAATCTATGATTGTTTCGGGATTTCTCATGTAGCAGAAAATCGACATTCGCGCGGGCGAAGCCGCAGGCAAATGTACATATGTATGTCTAATTTTAACTTCAGTTATTATATTTACCTTGAACTCACCATATCACCCAGTGTTATCAAATACATTAAATGTATGGATTTTAATATAATAAAAACATATTATAGTATATTTTCGTCGCTCAGCGGTCGATAACCTTCAACCTTCCCATGTTAAGTGGGTACTGATAGTAAGTTATATTATTTTATTTCTTCTTCTATTTTTCATAGTGGCAATCGGCTCCTTTACGCCATTACTATCATTTTTTTTTAAGTTATAAAGTATATCTTTAAAAAAATATGTCTATAATTGTATTGCTTCTTGGGAGATTTGACGTCAATACGACGAATACAACACTGACTAGGCGAAAGTTCCCGTAGGACTAGTGCCTCGAAAAAACAGTGATTTTTCTTAGTTAGTCAGTTTTATTTCAATGTTTCAATGGTATCAATTCTGATGTAACATAAACTAAATTTAGACTCTCCCTACCTTTTTCTAATTTCAAACACTAAAACAAGATAACAAACATTTGTAGCGAGTACCAACTTACATTTATGTCAAACGGTACAAAAAATAAGTTGGGTTTTTTTGGTATCTTTAGTACGTATGTTCCGAAGTCAAATCTAATCTCTTAATTTTGACGTGTCTAAACAAAACTGACTGCGTTAAAATTGATAGCTATCTCGTTTTGGCGTTTGACATTAGAAAAAGATAGAGATAGAGAGAGAGAGAGACTACATTTAGTTAAGTTCTGTTAGAACAGAATCACCACCAATATCGTTCACGATTATTGACAATTGATAAATAAAAAACATCACATTTGTATCACAATAAACCGATATGAGACACTAATTTTGTAAAAAAGATCATCAATCTTTTATCACGCTATTCCTCATCGGGATTGATTTAGGATATGTCCTGTATATCGAAGATAAGCACCGAGCTTCAGGTCTTGTTTTATACGCGACAGAGTCCTAGCGGGAATCTTCATTTCTCGCGATAAGATTTTTAGTTTCCTAATGGGGTTTTGGCGAATTCTGCTTTTAACGACATTAACAGCCTTTGTAGTTCTAATAGCACGCGGCCGCCCTGATCTTTTAAGGTCTTCGACAGAGGAAGTTTTGATGTATCTGTCTATAGTATGATTTACGAATATATGTATATTATACGTTTTGAATATGAGTGACGGCCTCATACCCACTCTGTGCAAGGCAATCGCTGCAATCCTATTTTCTTTAACACAATTTTATATTGTGATTTGATAATAAACACGAAAAGAATATGTAAGATGGCGGGAAATCGAAAAAAGTTTTTAATGAACGCTTTCCAAATTGAAAATAATTCAACAATTGAAAAAAGGAAAAGTTATTATGTAACAGTATTTATGGGGAGACTATTTATATAGATAAATACATAAATAGATAAATACGTCCATGACTTGAATATAAACATTAGTGCTCATCACACAAAGTTTGTCCCTATCAGAATTCGAACCCGGGACTCATTGGTACAGAAAGCAGGTCACCGTGTAGTGTAGCAATCAGTCGTTAATAATAACGCTTGTCCGTATCTATGGATGTAGTAGAATCTTTCAATTCAATTTAAACCCATATCCAAACGTTGGAATTTGAAATTTCGCACACTATTAAAAATCAATGACAATACAATTAAGATTGAAAAAAAATAATGATTCAACCAATTTTAAGATTTTACAAACAATTCCCTAGATTCATATTTTTAACGCGTGCAGTTTTTCAAACGCTTTACCAAATTCTAATTATACTACATATAGTTTTTCAAATGCTTCACCAGATTTTATTCAGATTTTTTACTACAAAGCTTTTCAAACGCTTATGATAGTTTAATTAGGCTCTGATGATATATATTTTGGCTAGTGTTGATATCTATATTTATACATATAATAAAATCGTAAACGGGCCGTGTCTGTACATTAAATATTTAAAAAAATATATATACAGGTTGTACTTATGTTTCCGGAGCCAAAAATATAAATAGTTTTTAGACATTTTGTCCGTTAGTCTGTTTGTCTGTGTATTTGTGCACGCTAATCTCACAAACGGCTGAACCGATTCGAAACTATTACAGTAATAATCTATTATTCCGACTTAAATACTGCAGCATGTTTCATCAAAATCGATCGAATAGAATGGAAGATACAGCTTGATCCTTGTTTTAGTAGTTAAGGTACGAGAGCTCGAGTAAAAGTGGTTTCAAGTCATATAAATTTATGATTATTTTGGGATTTCCCATGTAGCAGAAAACCGTCATTCACGCGGGCGGAGCCGCGGGCAAAAGCTAGTATTATTAAAAAATTATTAAATGTCAAATTTTGTAAATCAAAGACTTAAAAAAGCTACTCAGATCTCTATAAAACTAAATCCGTCAATGTTTGTTTATCTGTTTGTTTGTTAGTTCGAGCTTCACGCAAAAATCAGCTAGTAGATTTTGGTTAAACTATTACAGTCTTAAAGGTACTAANATTAATGCGGCATGTTTCATCAAAATCGGTCCAGTGGAATTGAAGATACAGCTTGATCCCTGTTTTAGTAGTCGCCACTTAGATACGAAAGGTCAAGTAAAAGTGGTTCTTAGGGTTTTTATATAAAAATCTGTAAGTGTGTCGGGATTTCTCATGTAGCTGAAAACCGACATTCACGCGGGCTGAACCGCGGGCAAAAGCTAGTATTATTATAAAATTGTTAAATGTCAAATATTGTAAATAAAAGATTTAAAAAAAGCTACTCAGATCGACTAAGGTCTTCTGAAACCAAATCCATCGATATTTGTTTGTTTGTTCGAGCTTCACGCAAAAACCAGCTGGTAGATTTTGGTCAGACAATTACAGTCTATTCTGAGTTAAATAATGCGGCATGTTTCATTATAATCGGTCCAGTAGAATTGAAGATACAGCTTGATCCCTGTTTTAGTAGTCGCCGCTTAGGTAAGAAAGGTCAAGTAAAAGTGATTCATTTTATATAAATCGATGATTGTTTCGTGATTTCCCACGTAGCGACAAATCGACATTCACTCGGGCGGAGCCGCGGGTAAAAACTAGTTTTATATAAATCTATGATTGTGTCGGGCTTTCCCATGTTGTGGAAAACCGACATTCACCGCATATAGTTTCATCAAATGCTTCTCCAGATTTTAATTCAGATTTTTTTACTACAAAGCTTTTCAAAAGCTTATTATAATTTATTTCGGCCCTGACGATATATATTTTGGCTAGTGTTGATATTTTGAAATAATAATCCACTAAAACTGTTATTTTTTGACAGATTCTACCGCCTAAAGATTTACTCGAACGCTTGCCAACTTCTTTTGGCTCTGTAAGTTTGCATCTTCTATAAACATTGTAACCACAATGTATTATATAATAAATGAAATGGAAGTGTATCTGTGATTTCAAACTAAAGGCTTAATCTGATATGGCTATTTTCACACAACCATAACACAAACAGGCGTTTTTAAATTTTTTGCCTGTCTGCGCGTTTCTCTGTCCGGGCCAATCTCCAAAACGTCTGAACCAATTTCGACGGAATTAATTCGGCATAATAATAAAGTCACTTTGTCTCTTCCCGGGGGTGCTGAGAGAATCAGATAAGGGCTGTAACAGAAGCGTTATCCTGTTAGTCAAATAAAACAATGATCGGTGTAACAAACAAACTCACATACACATTTATAATATTATTCTTACAAATATTTCTCGTATTCGCGATCACTGCTGTGTCGATTTTATTGCAAGCGACAAATATTTAAACAACTTACACACATTTTCAGAAAGAGATAGGCCATTTAAAAGTATACGAAACGGACGGTATTATTTTCGAGAATCTATACCTTTTTTGTGCAGATAATGCTTGACACACACCGCTGTGCCGAGGGCTCGCCACAACGTTTATACCTGCGAGGGGTGCAAAGGCAAACGCGTCACTGTCCTTGCAGTAGGAGCGCGTAAACGTAATGATGTTTAGTTACTCTATGGGTTTTCCTTACAAGTGTCTCCGTCGGCCATCTTACTATTCGTGACTTTAGCGCAACGTACACATACATATGTACATACACTCACGCCGGTATTCCATAAGGATAGGCAGAGACCACAGTTTGCCACATACTACGATCCTGACACACCTCTCTCGCCTTATCCACATCCATACATCTTCTCATACACTTTCGTCAATTAAGGGTGCTACGAACTTGGCCTTTTTGGAACGAGTTGTTGCTAATATTTTGAACAACGTGATTAGCTAATATATTGACAGTGGTGTAAATTCTGCTGAAACATAATTAAATTTAGGCTCTCCCTATTTTTTTCTAATGCCATACGCTAAAACGAGATAGCAACAATTTTGCCGTTGTCAGTTTTGTTTAGACCCTTAATTCCCAAAGTGGTCCAGGTGGACCCCTAGGAGTCCACGGGAGACTCGACGGGGGTCTACGTTGGCGTACGCAAATTTCCATAGTTAGATCTAATATTCACATTTTTTGTCGAGTTTTGGGAATATGGTAGAAATATAGCTGGTCCACCGGAACCAGGTAAATTTTGAAACTGGTCTATGAGAAAAAAAAGTATGGGAACCTCTGGTTTAGACACATCAAAATTAAGTTCTACACATAAATTTAGAACATGCCTATTAAAGATACGCAAAAACTCAACATTTTTTATATTTTTTAACAGAAATATACGTTGGTACTCGCAAAAAATGTTTGCTATCTCGTTTTGATGTTTGGCATTAGAAAAAATAGGGAGAGATTAATTTAGTTTGTGTTAAATCAGAATTGACACTTGTGCCAATGTGGCTCCTAAACATCGTTGTACAATTTTTGTAATAAATGCTTTTTTTTCGAAGTGAGGAATGTTCTTGGCCGCTACTGCTAGTCTTTACAGCATCACCGGACAGGATGGCGAGCGCGAAATGCACTCCAGCCTTGCCTTATCGGCTAAGAAGTGTGGCGGCTAGCACGAGAGTACCACGAAGGAGTCTCGAGCCTTGGCTTGGTCGCGGGGGGAGAGTCGTAGGGGTTTTAGGCCTCGGTTGAAGACTGCACCTAAAAGAGGTGGAACACAGGGTGGGACGGACAGTCCTCCGTTTACTGAAAGTCCTTTAAGTGAATAAACCTAATTTTGAGTTATGACCAAACGTCGCACCATTTTTAATAGACCAAATTACTTGCTTGTTGCTAAGCTCTCATTTTATGGATTATATGAGTGTTATTTTAATAATAGACTATAAGAGGACTATAGAATGACGGTTAAAGTACCCTGGCGTTCCAAACTACTACTGTCTCTTTTTATTTCTTCCGAAATAGTAGTATCCTATATCCTTAACCCAAATTGCATGTTCCTTATTCCATATTCTTATTATTTATGGGAACAGAATGAGGAACTTTGTAATACTTTTGAACCTTATAAAATGGGGGCGTCGCGGTTCGCCACCCGATACGTCTCGTTACACGCGGGGGCGAAATGTGGGCTGCAGATAGCAACTCTGCTACATTAAATGATCGTAGCTGGTAGAGAAGCGATCTCTGCCTACCTGAATGGGAAATTGGCGTGACTGTATGCATGTGTGTAGTATGTACTATGGTCTCTGCCTACTCTTATGGGATATAGGCGTAAGTGTATGTATGCATATAAGTTTAATAATATTGTTATATTGTTATTCTGGTATTATTAAGTGACAACCATGTTGAATGATCTTAAAGATGATGCAGTTGGCCGTATGCGTAGTCTACAGATCTTGTAGCTAAATAAAGACAGAAAAATATGACCCGGACCGATTGAGAGAGAAAAAATACTCTCTTAGTATATATACTCAAATTTCGCAAAATATCACTTAGCGGTTTGGTACGAACGGACGGACGGCAGCGGGTATTTCTTGGATCTTGCCGGCGGGATTAGTGTTTGGTGGCGGGATTAGTGTCTGGTGGCGGGATTAGAGTCTGGTGGCGGGATTAGTGTCTGGTGGCGGGATTAGTGTCTGGTGGCGGGATTAGTGTCTGGTGGCGGGATTAGAGTCTGGTGGCGGGATTAGAGTCTGGTGGCGGGATTAGAGTCTGGTGGCGGGATTAGAGTCTGGTGGCGAGATTAGTGTCTGGTGGCGGGATTAGTGTCTGGTGGCGGGATTAGTGTCTGGTGGCGGGATTAGTGTCTGGTGGCGGGATTAGAGTCTGGTGGCGGGATTAGAGTCTGGTGGCGGGATTAGTCTGTTGGCGAGATTAGTGTCTGGTGGCGGGATTAGTGTCTGGTGGCGGGATTAGGGTTTGGTGGCGGGATTAGTGTCTGGTGGCGGGATTAGTGTCTGGGGGCGGGATTAGTGTCTGGTGGCGGGATTAGTGTCTGGTGGCAGGATTAATGTCTGGTGGCGGGATTAGTATCACGTGGCTGGATTAGTGTCTCGTGGCGGGATTAGTATCTGGTGGCGGGATTAGTGTCTGGTGGCGGGATTAGTGTTTGTTGGCGGCATTAGTGACTGGTGGCGGGATTAGTGTCTGGTGGCGGGATTAGTGTCTGGTGGCAGGATTAATGTCTGGTGGCGGGATTAGTATCACGTGGCTGGATTAGTGTCTCGTGGCGGGATTAGTATCTAGTGGCGGGATTAGTGTCTGGGGGCGGGATTAGTGTCTGTTGGCGGCATTAGTGACTGGTGGCGGGAACGGTGTCTGTTAATAAATGGACAGTGGCGCTTTTGCTTTTTTTATATCCCTCACATGTGGTTTGCCCCCCACTAATATCTGCACGCGTCCTTCTGTAGCCTGGTCGGGAAGGTCACTCGCGTATTTGTCCGTGATCCAAGAATTCCATACCCTAGCTGTCACATAATTCATTGTTCGTGCACCTACCCGTCAACTGTCGCGAAACTGAAGTGAAACTTAGGGACTTACATTATAGGCACCTATAGCCAATAATCGACCATAACGGTGCCGATTCTGTTGTAACGGAACTTAACCAAATTTGGTCCCTCATTATCTTTTTATAACGTCAAACGCCAAAACGGGACAGCAAACATTTATAGCGAGTACCGTCCTACATTTCTGTCAAACGGTTCAAAAAAAATTGCGTTATTACGTATCTTTAGTCCGTATGTTCTTTTTTCGCGTCTAAATCTTTTAATTTTGACGTTACTAAACGAAACTGACAGCACCAAAATTGTAGCTATCTCGTTTTGGCGTTTGATATTAGAAAAAGATAGGGACCAAATTTAGTTCTGTTACAACGGAATCGGCACCAATGTATAGCTGTTTGTTTTTTCTTTTTACAACTCATATAGCCAGATAATCTATGAAATATTTAATACAATATTTATTATTTTAAACTTATTTAAAATTAATAATTAAATATAAAATACATTGACCGTGTAGTGGTGCCAGAGACGGCTTGCGATCCAAAAGGTCGTAGGTGCGGTCTCGGTCCCGTACCAATGAGTTATTTCTAATGCGTATCAATGGAGAAGGAAGACTTTGTGAGGAAACCTGCATGCCCGCATGGGTGCGTGAAGTCTATCAACCCGCACTAGGCCAGCGCGGCAGACTACGGCCTGCTCCTAGGGGAGATCCACACCCCTTCAATAGTGACGAATATGGACTAGGAATGATAATGATGAATTAAATAATAATATCATCAGTATCTCTTCCCGTGTGAGAGCCAGCTAAGGGATGTACCAGGATAATGGGCAGCAAAGTCATCCTGTTATTCAATCCAAATCTGCTGCGATCTCCAAGATGTCTACCAGGCGTGGAGTTATGGCAAATCCCTCCTTTTAAATGAAACCCATGTCCAAAAGTGAATTTCCACGGGCTGATATTAATGATGGTATTAAACATTTATTATATTAAATGATATAATATAACATTTAAAATAATAATGCGAGAAAATTTGTCATATTATAAAGTTGTAATACATACCCGCAACAAGAAAAGATTTATCTATCTAAATATCTTCCATATTTACGGGCAGCCGTTTATAAATAAAGCCATTTTAGATTCAATCAAAACAATTATTATCAACCTTAGAAATCACATCGCATACATTTTTATCTGACATCATAAAAATCTCCCGGTTGGTTTTTAAGATACACCGCTAATCCGTCCCAAAGTTGAATTGTACTTAAACATTATC
This sequence comes from Thaumetopoea pityocampa, assembly GCA_017165845.1. Classification (NCBI taxonomy): domain Eukaryota; kingdom Metazoa; phylum Arthropoda; class Insecta; order Lepidoptera; family Notodontidae; genus Thaumetopoea; species Thaumetopoea pityocampa. Next base: position 14,618 of record WUAW01004743.1, on the reverse strand, counting down.
GAATCGAAAGTTGATCTATCCACTTCAATTATTTGGAGTAAACCTTATATAAAGATTTAAAAATATATAAATTATGTAAGATAATCTTTCTTTAAAATATTGGTAGACTTAATGTAATTACATACATCTATATGTAACAATTAATATTCAACACCTAATCATAATAATATTCATCAGCTAAGTACTTTTCAAACTAAAAATATCTCTGTAGCTAAGAGGCATACAGTCACACAGTGCCAAAACATAAATATTAAAACTTATGATTTTACTGAAGTTCAATGCCACCTTAGTATTTGTGGATTCAATATCTTATATCATTGGACATTTTACTTCAGCATCGTAGGATATCATATGTATACCATTAAATAGAACCCGCTTTTACGATTCTATTATAACGTATGTGCAATAAACTAAATTTGGAAAAAAAATATGGAGTTAATATTTGTATGTAATATGTAACGGTTATAAATAAATCGTAAAGTTTTTTTTCTTGAAAAATAGAATGGGTAAGCAAATTAAAATAATAAGAAACTCACCAAAAACACGTATAAAAAAATAACACCAAATAAAAAAAATCAAACGGCAAAAAAAAACAAACACCACTAAGTTTCAAAAAAAAAATGTTCTATTTTAAAATCTTATATAACGTCCGCAATATTGACGCGCTGTTCGGGATACTAGAGCGGGCGACGCGCGCATAACGTTCATCCCCACCCGCACTCCGCACGGATTTGAAACACTGACCGGATCGGATCGACATGGCCAGCAAAATTAATAATTTATTTCAAAACGGCGCCGTCAATTGGCTCGTATTTATTACTATTATGCAACAATATCTATACTATTATAAAATTGTAAAACATCATTGTCATTACATTAAAGATAGTTCAAAAAATTCTAACTAGATTGACTAATTAATGTCTTCTGAAACTTTCGAGCTTCACGCAAAAATCAACAAGTAGATTTTGATCGTACTTTTAGAGCTACTATTCCAACTTAAATACTGGCATCATATTTAATCAAAATTAGTCTAATAGAACTGAAGACAGCCTGACCTCGGTTTCAGTAGCTGCATTTTATTAAGGGAGCTCAAGTAAAAATGGACCTAACTTTTTTGTAAATCTATAGTTATTTAGCATAGCCACGGGCAAAACCTAATTTTATATAAAAATATTATCATATGTTGTGATTACTTCATCAAAATCACTAAATCCTCTTCAGAGACGAGACTGCACAGAGTATAAATTTTCTGCATAAGTAAAAACTTGAACTGAATAGTACTAATTATTAAATGTTAATTAATTAATAAACTCGATAAACTCGTTTTTCCTTATGTTTATTGACGTCATTCGTAATTACATGTCGTTCCATTCCATACCTTTGGGAAATCCATTAGGATATTCATACTTTTGTTCAATAGTTTCTACGTAAACACATGATTCAATGTATGTACATATGATGTATCATCAGAGTCATTATGCCACATCGACCGCAGCCATAATCCAAAGGTTCAAGGTTTGTAATTCGCCATTTAAACAACTGTTTGGGCTGTTGTTTTCTCTAATTAGACTTTTAAAATTAGGAGAAAAAAAATGGCGTCGTTTAATCGATTTTTTAATTAATATGAATGATATGAAACAATAACTTGCCAACTGTTTAAATTATAATCGATCAAGTAAAAGTGGTTCTAAGGTTTTTTATATAAATCTATGATTGTGCCGGAATTTTCTATGTAACAGAAAACCGACATTCACGCGGGCTGAGTCATGGGCAAAAGCTAGTACTATTTAAAACAGACTTAATGCCTATGATATTCTCTACCAGTCTACCTTTGGATAATACAGACATAAAAGATTCGTATCGTATAAATCCACACACGTCCACTGCTGAACATAAACTCCTTTTAATAATCCCCACATCTTAATGAAAACCACACCACACATATTAATACATGTTAACATAATCATCATCATCCCCAGACCATATCCGCCCCCACTACAGAGACACGGACCTCCCCTGATCAGGAGGGGGATTAGGCCGTAGTCTACCGCGCTGGCCTAGAGCGGGTTGGTAGGCTTCACACACCCATGCGGGCATGCAGGTTTCCTCACGAAGCTTTCCTTTACCGTTAAGTACATCATCATCATCATCATTTCAGCCCGTCGCTGTCCACTGCTGAACATAGGCCTCTCCAATCGAATT
>WUAW01004743.1:166-11117 GCA_017165845.1 Thaumetopoea pityocampa | reverse complement strand
CCTTGAGCTGTTTGAGAGCCATCCTAATCTCGTACAGGCTGATGTCCGGGATATCCGGGTTAAGTACATCGATGTCTACAATATACAATCGTATATGAAGTAGAAATAATGGTACGGGGTCGGTATCGAACCTACGATCATTTCAATCGCAAGTCATGTCTGGCACCACTACACCAACAATGTACTTAACTACATGCTATATATAAATACTACCTTTTAACCGTGGTTTATCTCGCGATGACGTCCTTAAATACACATTACAGACGGTTGAAAATACAACTATAATATTTGATAACTTTGAACTTTTCATGATGATCGGTTGATAAGTTAAGGCGTGTAAGAGCTCTTGTACACGTCCGTTTTTCTCACCGGATATCGGACCACCAATAAACGTAGATCTTTGTATACATAAAAGATTGTTACCGGATTGAGTTTAACTTCAAATGCGGTTTCACTGTGTCAGTTTTGAACTATAAAAATTGAATTAAATTAGTTCTTGTTATTCGAAGAGTCTTATAAATCTTTGTTGAATTAAATAGACATCTTGTTGCAGTATAAAATTGTTGTCAAGCCAGTGTGAAGTAAAACTTAAAAAACACTGCATATTATTAATGCACGTCCACATTCACTTGTAATTTGAAAACGTTTTAGCTGCGGTTAGCTGGTCGAAAATAATATTTTTTTTTTTCAACAAATCATACATTTGAACTAGAACAGTTTCAGTATTTGCAGTTGGGCATCTAGCTATCAACCGATTAAATGCAGCATTTTCCACAACAGACGTAGGTTGATTATCTACCGCGATCATTTCTGCTATTGCTCTGTGAATTTGTTTAGCCCTTGGGTCATTTATTTTCCACTTGCTTTCAAATAAGCCCTAAATGGACGCTTAACGTAAGGATGAATCCATCATTGTAGGTGCCTCAGTGTCAGTAGTGTTTGACATTGAAGCTCTAGTTGAAGGTAGGATCGGATTTGACTTATGAACAGGATGTTGTAATTGTGCAAATTCTCGATAATATTTCATACGAATCTGGTTGATCTGTGCAGAAGTAGACTCTGAACGGCCACTACCACCAAGAGATATCAGCGAAACAATTCCTGTATAAAATGTCCAAACACTTCATTTTTTCCTTCTACTTATCTTTGCAACAAGCAAATAAAAAAATTTATTATTTTAAATCTCGTGAATCCACTTAAAAGTAATTTTTTTTTAAAAGACAACTCCCGCATTAGGATTAATTCCTATATCGCGGGGATTATTACAAAAGTTCAAATAACGGAAACACAGAACACCTAGACTCAAAACAACAATTTGTGGATTACATAAGTTGTTGTCCCGTGTGGGGTCGAATCCACAACACTCGACGGCGCAGTGAAGAAGCGACCACTTAAACAACTGCGCCATCTGTGCAGTCAAATTTAAATTTGTTAATGTAAACACTCGCACGCGACACGCCGATGACCGGCCTACTCGGGGCTGCCTGGTGCATCTAGCAACAATTCATATAAGTGCATATGCAAGTCACGTGTCGTTCTCGAGGAAGCGCGCTGAAATTAAACCGAAGTTCCGCCGAATATCCGCCGATTTTTTTATTTTAACCGAATGTTCGGCCGAAGTTCGTATTCGACTCAAACAATATTCGGTCCTGATGGGCCGAAAACTAGTGATCTAGTTAAAATAAAACTTCAAATTATGCTTCACTCGGGTTGCCGCTAAAACTCCTAGTCAACTCATCTAAGAATTCAAACTTAAAAAAAAAACCGAATAACACGTCATCGGTAAGTGATGTTATTTCTATACGGTCACATCACTTATCACCCAGTCTCTTTTTCGTATAGCTAGCAGTAACATATGATTACGTCACTTGCCAAATCGATTAAAATCATCAAACAAATGTTGAAATGTTGAGAGCAGCAATGGGTGAGTCTGAGACGTTTAAATAATCGAAAGAATCGCAATCGCACAGATTGCTAATAAAAATAGAATCGAGTCCACGACTAACTCGCTGCTCGAATAAATAATCGAGATATTTTACGATTGTATCGAGTCGAGTGACTCGCCGTTACGTTCTTTCGCTCGTTCTCGCTCGCACACATTTAAGCTGTCGTTACTTGATCACCCCGATTTAGTTTCGTTAGTTGATGCAGACGTTTAATTTTTATTTGTGCATGTTTCGATGTATATTAATGTATGTAGATATTATATTACGCAAACGTGGTCAAGTTTATTGGGTTTATTTAAATATACCCAGAAGTATTATTTTTTTCTGCCCTATTATTTTTACAAAGTACTTACCTCAAAAATAATATTTACGGAGTTTTTAAGCAGTGTTAAAGGGTAGTAAAGTATCAACTACCAACTACAAATTAAGCAATGGCAATTATAAATATTTCGATAATATAACTAATCTGCATAATCACATTAAACAGAAAACAAATCTGCATGATCACATCAAACAGAAACATCCAATTCCATTAGCTGAATCCAAACACAACAGAACTCAATAGAACCTGAAAAATCAGCTGATGCAGTTGTAGATGTCTCTCAACCCCATATATCTATAACATCTTCAGGATTATAACTCCAATAAATAATATGGCTCGATGGTAAATTCTGTTGTGCGTTTGTAATGGAGGCCATACACGTTAGGTTTTGCATGATGGTTTTAGCCGTGCATGCATAACCGACAGGTATAACCGAGTCGCATATAACTGATAACTGTACGGTTTTATCACATACACGCTAGGGTGTGCCGGTCGGTTATGCACACACGGCTAAAATCATCATGCAAACCCTAACGTGTATGGCCTCCATAACAGTTTCCATGACGATGCAAGAGAAATCAATTGAGATTATTCGAGTTGTTTTTACAATCGAGTCAAACATCTCACATTCATCCATCGCTCGATACATTCGTTCATAGACGTCTATTGTCATTCGTTATTTCCTTATTGAGGAGGAAATCGTGTACGAAACCACCGAAACCCAGTGTAGAATGATATTTACAAAATTTCCAGATGTCGACAATGAATGACGAAAACTTACGATGAAATTGGTAATGTAATAACTGTATATATTTTACTAGCCTTTACCCGCAACTATGCCAGCGTGAATGTCGGTTTTCCGCTATATGGGATATCCCGATACAATCATAGATTTATATTAAAACCCTTAAAAACCACTTTTACTTGACCTCTCGTACCTTAACGGCGGCTACTAAAACAGGGATCAAGCTGTATCTTNATACTGAACCGATATTGATGAAACATGCCGCAGTATTTAAGTCGGAATAACACTTTTAAGACTGAAATAGTTCAACCAAAATCTACCCGTTAGTTTTTGCATAAAGCCCGAACAAACATTGTTTGATTGTCATCACAAACATCGAAGGATTTGGTTTAAGAAGCCCTCAATTAGTGATCTGAGTAGTTTGTTTTTAAATATTTTTGATAAGTAGACTAAAATAAAGTATAAAATATATTAAAATATATTTTTACTAATGAGAATGGTGCCCTGTACTCCGTAGTGAGTAGTCAGTCAGTCTTTCTAAAGGCTTGTTTGGCTATTCACAGTGGCTTTCGTACTTACATTTATGTACGACAGTGAATCGTGGGTATGGCAAAAGAAGAAAGAAAGTCGCGTGAATGCGGTGGAAATACGTTCTCTGCGGAGTAAATCGTATTTGCGGAGTAATTGTTGTTGTAAACATCAACATGTTGATGTTTAAAAAAAACTTCAATATCATCATCATTCTGTATTTGTTAATTTTAATAAAGAGAATATTATAATGATTTCATCGTTTGTGTTGTGATAAACACTGTTGATGAACTATCGATAGTGTAAGTATATTACTTTGTTTATTGTTACGCGTAAATTACTTTGGCTATCATTCAAAATATGAACAACTTTCGAGTAAATTCTCTCAGCTGGCAACGATATCCCAGGAATATATGATACATACACCCTAAAGTAATGCGCTGTAAGTCCCTGGCTGTATACCAGAACTCTATTGGATATATTCTTTGGGATTTAATGGGTTTTCCACATACTATTTTTTACAATTGCATTTGATGTAGCGTTAACATTGATAGTCATAGCTAAAGGATATTGAAAAAAGGATAGCAAATTAGCTAATTTTTTTACCAGAATATCAATTTCTTCTGCGTTTTCAGTAGACTTCGATATTGGTAGTAATTTTGCGGTAAGAGAACTTAACTAAATTGAGTCTCTCCCTATCTTTTGAATGCCAAAACGAGAGCTACAATTTTGGTGCTGTCAGTTTCGCTTAGACACGTGTCTAAGCGAAACTGACAGCACCAAAATATATAATTAAAAGATTTAGATGCGACCTCGGAACATATCAACTAAACTATACTCAAAAACGTAACATTTTTTGAACCGCTTAATAGAAATGTAGGTTGGTACTCGCTATAAGTGATAGCTATCTAAAAAAAATAGATATTTCGTTTTGGCGTTTGACACTAATGTCAAACGCCAAAACGAAATATCTATTTTTTTTCTTTTTTCCTATCTTCTTTCTAAAAAAAGATAGGGTGAAACTAAAGAATTATCACCATTGTTAATTCTTTTTTAGTGATAATTAATAAGATGAATATTCTTTTTATCTTAGTGACTATTGTTATATATGGCCGCCCTTGACGAGATTACTATTGTTAGTAATCTCGTCAGGGACGGCCATAAGATTGATATAAATAGGATACTATTACACATCGTCTACAATATTACCAAATTTTGAGTTATTGATAATATCGATATTACTATCGATATTAATACATACTATGCTGGGTTATGGTCTGTAGCCTATAGAGCGACAACACTAGCGACATGTGTTTGCATTTGTTTGCATTCATAGATAATACATAATACATTTATGTTTGCGTTCCCGTTATGATTTTTGTACGTTTATTTTATTAATGTATGAATAATATACGAAAACTACATCATGAATTCAAAGAAGATAGCTAAAAATCCTTCACTAACGTACACAACCAACCCGACTTATGGAAAACCGCCTAAAATAGCAAACCCGGTATGTAACCTTAAACTGTATCTTGCTTTATTTTTCTACAAATCGAGTGTCATTACGTTATTTGTAAAAATATGCTGACATGATATCAATAAGTAAATAGAATATCTCTCTAATTTAAGATCCTAGGTACTTTTAATTCCAATATAGATTGGTTTCTACTCAACGACCAATTTGATACATCCACCTATACTTATTATTACAGAGATATTTTAATATAGATGTTCCAGGGTTCTAGAAGAACATATCAGCAGCCGAAGTACTTTTGTTTGACAGTAGATTAAAGTTAAGGTCTTGATGACAACTTCCCTGAATAGTTACTATATGATAATAACTGTGACGTGTAGTGATCACGTTTTGTATTGATAACGTTATTTGCACCAACATTATTATCATCCCCAGTCTATATTTCACCCCATTTCAGGGGCATAGACCTCCCATCATCATAAGAGGGATTATGCTGTAGTCTACCACACTGGCTGAGTGTGGGTTGATATACTTCACACATGCTTGATAGGCATGCATTTTTCCTCATAAAAGTTTCCTTCACCATTGAGTACATCGGTGTCTACCATGTAGACCCTTGATACCCAAAGTGGTCTATATCGACCCCCAGGGGTCGACGATGATGTGCAAGGGGTCGACGATGATGTGCAAGGGGTCCATGCCAACTATCAAAAACACATTTGAAGTTAATAAATTTACAACAATGTTATATTAACTATGCTTTGGGGGTCTATCCAAAAGTGAAAAATATTACAAGTGGTCTATAAGATAAAAAAGTTTAAGGACCTCTGATGTAGACTATTCATAAATTATAATACTATACATATATTCAAACACTCACTTAGTAACTACTAATTTTACAACTAGAATGTAAAATTAGTAGGTAGGGCAGTAATTCTATTGTAACAGAACTTAACTACTAATTTTACAACTAGAATGTAAAATTAGTAGGTAGGGTAGTAATTCTATTGTAACAGAACTTAACTAAATTTAGCCTATCTCTATCTTTTTCTAATGTCAAATGCCAAAAGGAGATTCAAAATCATTTTGTTTGATTGATTTGAAAAACAACAGTAATTTTCATTATAACCAACCTGTACAGTAATAAAATAGTCATCTATGTGCCAATAACTGACTAAAGGAGTATATCCTCATAATATCCATAATAATTAACCCAGCGTTTCTGATACGTGCACCATAGTAATAAACGCCCAAGCTACTTATGCGATCAAATAAATTCAAGGTTCCTGTTCATTTAATTGTAATTTATGCAACTAAAACCCATATACCTTTTCTTACGAATGATATATATATCCAGGTTCTTAAATAGAAATCGCTTCTCTGATCTCTAAATACTCTCTTTTTAGGAAGAACCTTGACCCTTTAACATAAATATTGAAATCAAATGAGCAAGGCTTGGGACTGACTGGCTATAAAACTTTGCTCCTAAGAAAAATAAATTGAGTAATAAAACAAATTTTACCTCTGGTCCTCCCTACTACTATACTATATACTATAGACTGGGGCTACTGGTATACCCTCATAGGGTATACCAGTAGCCAGTCTATATGCAATCAATACGCTCTCCATCTGTCATTAGATCTTTTTGTTTGTACTCAACTGTTCTGAATGTGAACACTGTCCGTGGTGAGATGAGACATGTGGCAGTTCGCGAGCACACTATTTACACACTCATCTCAAGCCTTGCTTTGTGGCTTTTCTCTCCACTAGCAAGGTAAATATTGGTGCTGATTCTGTTGTAACAGAACTTAACTAAATGTAGTCCCTCCCTATCTTTTTCTAATGTTAAAGGCTAAAACGAGATAGCTACAGTTTTGGTGTTGTCGGTCTCGTTTAGAGACGTCAAAATTAAAATATTTAGACATGATTTCAGAAGCAAAGTGCAAAGCAAGCAAGCGCAGTGTGGGACGGCCACCTATGAGATGGACCGACGACCTGGTGAGGACCGCTGGGTCTCGTTGGATGCAGGTGGCTATGGACCGGTCGCGCTGGAATTCGATTGGAGAGGCCTATGTTCAGCAGTGGACAGCTATGAGCTGAAATGATGATGATGATGATGATGATTTCAGAACATACGGACTAAAGATATGCAAAAACGCAACATTTTTTAGAACCGTTTAATAGAAATGTAGGTCAGTACTCGCTATACATGTTTGCTATCTCGTTTTGGCGTTTGACACTAGAAAATGATAGGGAGGGACTAAATTTAGTTAAGTTCTGTTACAACTAAATTGGCACCAATGAGAGCATATAACGAGGCAAAAAAATTGCATGTTATATGCATAAGGGCAATAATCTTTAATTGTAGCATTTATTTTAAAGTTGAAAGATAATTGGAGAGTATCCATAAAATTTGATCAGGGGGTATTTTGAAGAGATATGTTTAATTGAGCTACTCAATATACTGAAAAGAAGGAAACTGATAAAAGTTAGTATTAGTAATAAATTGCATAGCTGTCTATACTGTCTTCTTTCTTATTTAATAGCGTTTGACCAATTTGGTAAAATTCTACCAATATCCCTTCTGAAAGTATCATAAACTTAGGGTTTGTTAGAAGCAAAGATAAAGAATTTTGCCAGTGGAAGGGCAGAGTAAGTCTTACGACCAGGGTAACTGAAAAGAAAAAAGACAGGACAGTACATACATAGATACATTGTTTGTAGGATTATTTAGACAAACGATTGCTGTGACAAGTATTTACAAATTATTAGTGTGTTAATGAGGGAACTATTTACAGTTTGATGTTGTTTGTATTTATAAATTTACATAAAATAGGGATAAAGGAGGGGGGAAAATGTGCAAGAAAGAAGGCGTTTAAAGGAGGTAGGATGAGGGATTTCAGGGAATATCTGTGTGTATTATCTATAAATACAGTGACAGCTAATTTACAGTAGGTGATCAACAATTAAGAGTGTACCGCCATTAGCCTCTAGTAGCATCTATCTTCAATAGCCGTCATGATTGCCAAGTAAGTTCATAACAATGAATACAATAAATGCATTCATGTTTCAGTATCTACAAAGTCTCGGGGCACCTCACATAGACTCATTCAACTATATGCTACAACATGGTCTCAAAGCAGCCATTGCGGATCTAATTCCTGCACAATTTGAGTTGCCAACCAAAGAACGAGTGAAAATATCTATAGATGAGGCACTGTTTTCAAAACCAAATGTGCCTTTAGATACTGTTGGGGTGAAGCATCAGAGAGTCTTACCAACTGAATGCAGGCAACGAGCTGTTACATATAAGGGTGATTTAAAAGTAAGAGTGACATTAACTATAGATGCGAAATCTGTGACAGTTGATAGATCTATCGGGTCTATTCCTGTGATGCTTAAGGTAAGAAGAGTTCTTTACTTTTAGACAATCTATTTTCCATTTTGATCAGCATGTTTTGATAAAGTGAAATCCTTGTTCTCCTAAATAGCTGTACTTGCCTATTGTGTCCAGCTGTGATGATACTTGGACACCATCAATTTGAACTCCAACCCCTAGATTTACCCCAATGACATAATCAATCCAAATTTATTGTCACTTACTGTACAATGTACTTACTGCGCAATGTACTTACTGCACAATGTACATTACTGCACAATGTACTTACTGCACAATGTACTTACTGTACAATGTACTTACTTCACAATGTACTTACTGCATAATATACTTACTGTACAATATACTTACTGCACAATGTACTTACTGCACAATGCACTCACTGTACAATGTACTCACTGCACAATGTCTCACTATACAATGCACTCACTGTACAATGTACTCACTATACAATGCACTCACTATACAATGTACTTACTGCATAATGTACTCACTGCACTATACAATGTACTCACTGTACAATGTACTTACTGCACAATGTACAAAAAACTAATAAAAATATAGGTATGCAATGAATTTGCAACAATGCCAATTGATAAATAATACAGCCATTCTAATAGTAGAATGACTTTAAAATTTCTCATGTGTTCATTATGTTCAACTAAACATAAGCCTTACAATTAACATCTTGTCAAAAATACCATAATACCTTAAAACTGGGGCATTTAGTCAGTGCGTATTGGCAGTGATGACCTACGGATTCGTAATATGGCCACTGACTATGGGCTTCATATGGAAACAGAAGGTCACCCGGCGAGCAATGCAAAGAGCTATGTGTAACATAGGCTTCATCTCACAATGAGACTTCTTCCCAAAGCTGAAAGAAAGAAAGAATCACGTTTATTCAGTACAAGCATAAACAAAGCCAACAATACAAGAGGGAAAAAAAAATACAAGGAACATATGTATATTTGACTGCATGGATAGTGCAATGATTTAAGCGTCCACTGCGCTGTCGAGCGTTGTGGGTTCGATCCCCACACTGGACAACAACTTTGTGTAACCCACAAATTGTTGTTCTGAGTCTGGGTGTTCTGTGTTCCCGTTATTTGTATGTTTGTAAAGTCCCCGCGACACAGGAATTAATCCTAATGCGGGAGTTGTTTAAAAAAAGAATATAGACAGTAGACAAGTTTACAATCGCGATATACTAGTAAATGACTAACACTAAAACTAAATTTATTATGCGCCTCCCCGAATAGGCCCCATCTCAGCTGCCTCATCATCCTGATGCCTTTACAATAATAGCCCATATTACTTCTTTACAGTCCAAAATCTGCCATTTAGCAGATCTGTCCCCAGAGGAGTTGGTGGAACACAATGAGCATGCTGACGAGTGGGGCGGGTACTTTATTATCAAGGTAAGAGTTGTATTTGTTATTTTCTTGACATTTCCCTATCTATACCATTATAAAATTCAATTTTTATAAAATCAAAGATGTTTAAAAAAATTACTCAGATCAACTAATTAAGGGCTTCTGAAACCAAATCGTCGATGTTTGTTTGTTTGATTGTTTGTTTGAGCTTCGCATAAAAACCAGCAGGTAGATTTAGTCAAACTGTTACAGTCTTTAAGGAACTATTCCGACTTAAATACTGCGGTAGATTTCATCACACTCGGTCCTGTAGAATTGATGATACAACTTGATCCCTGTTTTAGTAGCCGCCGTTAAGGTACGAGATTTCAAGTAAAAGCGGTTCTAAGGCTTTTTATATAAATCGATGATTTCTTCGGAAGTTCCCATGTAGCGTAAAACCGACATTCACTCGGGCGCAGTCGCGGCTAAAAGCTAGTTCTTTTTAATACAATATTATTGAAAGCGCGTCTTCGCGTCGAATGAATGGCACATGAGTGACGCGCCTTGTGCCACGTCCCGTTGCTCGTTGGAACACCAATTCCAATTTGTCTATTATCGCTCCATCGATTAACAATGATTTGGCCAACGACAAATACGTATAGCGTATATTAGCTTTAGAACCCAGATCAGCATGATGCTAGGCAGTATACCCAGTATGCTGGTACTCTGCTGGATCCCTGGTCGTATTGCTCAGATATCGAGCATACCACATATACTCGTATCTAGTTATATATTTTTCTATGTAGGTACTTCTATAATGTACGAATGGTGTGTATTTGATGTGTGTGTATATTATATGTGTATACTAGCTTTTGCCCGCGGCCCTGCCCGCGTGAATGTCGATTTTTCGCTACACGAGAAATTCCGAATCAATCATAGTATTATTATATTTCTAAAAAAGCTATTGACCACTTTTACTTGAGCCCTCGTACCTTAACGGCGACTACTAAAATAGGGATCAAGCTGTATTACTAATTCTTCCGAACCGATTTTGATGAAACATACCACAGTATAAATAAAACTATAATAGTTTCAGCAAAATTAGGTGGCGTTTTCAAGAAAAGAGTGAACAGGTTTCTACTAGGCTAGTGCGCTCTACCACCTAAGACTACATCGCC